>WNWK01011959.1:0-61926 GCA_009830355.1 Cherax destructor | reverse complement strand
TATCTAATTGATATCTTAATTAATATCTTCATATTTGATTTACTTTGCTACCCTAGATCTTCTCACTTTGTTAATAAATCTTTTAAATCATTTACTTTGGTTAGTACTCTATCAGTTGGAATCCCCTTAATCTATATAATATGTCGGATAACTGAACCAGGATACTGACTTTGTTGAAAAAAGCCCAGTAACAGGCTGGATGCTAAAAGGGGCTATCCTTTCTAGTGTTCGCTGGAGATATCTATTATTAATAGAAAATCGTGTCATTTAACACTGGCCCTAAGCGAAACAAAGCTGAAGGGGTAGGCGAGTTTCAGTGGGGAGAAATAAATGGGATTAAGTCAGGTGTATCTGAGAGTTAGAGCTAGGAAGGGTAGCAATAATGTTGAAGGATCAGTTATGGAAGGAAAAGAGGAATATAAATGTGTAAATTCAAGGATAATGTGGATTAAAATAAGGGTCGGAGGGAAAAGTGGGTCATAATAAGCGTGTATGCACCTGGAAAGAGTGGAGTGTAGAGGAGAGAGAGATTTTGGGGAGATGTTAAGCGAATGTATGGGAACTTTTGAACCAAGTGGAGTAATTGTGGTAGGGGACCTAAATGCTAAAGTGGGAGAAACATGCAGAGAGGGTGTGGTAGGTAAGTTTGGGGTGCCAGGTGTAAATGATAATGGGAGCCCTTTGATTGAACTTTGTATAGAAAAGGGTTTAGTTATAGGTAATACATATTTTAAGAAAAAGAGAATAAATAAGTATGCAAGATATGATGTAGGGCGTAATGACAGTAGTTGGACTACGTATTGGTAGATAAAAGACTGTTGAGTAGACTTCAGGATGTACATGTTTATAGAGAGACCACAGATATATCAGATCACTTTTTAGTTGTAGCTAAAGTGGGAGTAAAAGGTAGATGGGATACTATGAAAATAGAAGCAGTAAGTAAGAGAGAGGTGAAGGTTTATAAACTAAAAGAGGAGGCAGTTAGGGTAAGATATAAACAACTATTGGAAGATAGATGGGCTAGTGAGAGTGTAGGCAATGGGGTCGAAGATGTATGGGGTAGGTTAAAGAATGTAGTGTTAGAGTGTTCAGCAGAAGTTTGTGGTTACAGGAAAGTGGGTGCGGAGGGAAGAAGAGCGATTGGTGGAATGATGATGTAAAGAGAGTAGTAAGGGAAAAAGTTAGCATATGAGGGGTTTTTTACAAAGTAGAAGTGATGCAAGGAGGGAAGAGTATATGGAGAGAAAAAGATGTTAAAGAGTGGTGAAGCAATGTAAAAGAGAACAAATGAGAGAGTGGGTGAGATGTTATCAACAAATTTTGTTGAAAATAAGAAAAAGTTTTGGAGTGAGATTAATAAGTTAAGAAGCCTAGGGAACAAATGGATTTGACAGTTAAAATTAGGAGAGGAGAGTTATTAAATGGAGAGTTAGAGGTATCGGGAAGATGGAGGGAATATTTTGAGGAGTTGTTAAATGTTGATGAAGATAGGGAAGCTGTGATTTCGTGTGTAGGGCAAGGAGGAATAACATCTTGTAGGAGTGTGGAAGAGCCAGTTGTGAGTGTGGGGAAAGTTCGTGAGGCAGTGGGTAGAATGAAAGGGGGTAAGGAAGCTGGGATTGATGGGATAAAGATATAAATGTTAAAAGCAGGCGGGGATATAGTTTTGGAGTGGTTGGTGCTATTATTTAATAAATGTATGGAAGAGGGTAAGGTACCTTGGGATTGACAGAGAGTGTGTATAGTTCCTTTGTATAAAGGCAAAGGGGACAAAAGAGAGTGCAAAAATTATAGGGGAATAAGTCTGTTGAGTATACCTGGTAAAGTGTATGGTAGAGTTATTATTGAAAGAATTAAGAGTAAGACGGAGAGCAGGATAGCAGATGAACAAGGGGGCTTTTGGAAAGGTAGGGTGTGTGTAGACCAAGTGTTTGCAGTGAAACATATAGGTGAACAGTATTTAGATAATGGTAGAGAGGTTTTTGTGGCATTTATGGATTTGGAAAAGGCGTATGATAGGGTAGATAGGGGGCAATGTGGCAGATGTTGCAGGTGTATGGAATAGGAGGTACGTTACTGAAAGCAGTAAAGAGTTTTTATGAGGTTAGAGTGTGCAAAAGAGAGGGAGATTATTTCCCAGTAAAAGTAGGCCTTAGACAAGGATGTATGATGTCACCGTGGTTGTTCAGTATATTTATAGATAGGGGTTTTAAGATAAGTGAATGCGAGGGTCTTGGCAAGAGGTGTGGGGTTAAAAGATAGAGAATCAAATACAAAGTGGGAGTTGTCACAGTTGCTTTTGCTGATGACACTGTGCATTTGGGAGATTCTGAAGAGAAGTTGCAGAGGTTGGTGGATGAATTTGGTAGGATATGTAAAAGAAGAAAATTGAAAGTGAATATATGAAAGAGTAAGGTGATGAGGATAACTAAAAGGTTAGGTGACGAAAGATTGGATATCAGATTGGAGGGAGAGAGTATGGAGGAGGTGAATGTATTCAGATATTTAGGAGTGGACATGTCAGCAGATGGGTCTATGAAGGATGAGGTGAATCATAGAATTGATGAGGGGAAAAGGGTGAGTGGTGCACTTCGGAGTCTGTAGAGACAAAGAACTTTGTCCATGGAAGTAAAGAAGGGAATGTATGAGAGTATAGTTATACCAACACTCTTATATGGGTGTGAGGCATGGGTGATGAATGTTGCAACGAGGAGAAGGCTGGAGGCAGTGGAGATGTCATGTCTGAGGTCAATGTGTGGTGTGAATATAATGCAGAGAATTCGGAGTTTGGAAATTAGGAAGAGGTGTAGGATTTCCAAAACTATTATCCAGAGGGCTGAGGAGGGGTTGTTGAGGGGGTTCGGACATGTAGAGAGAATGGAACGAAAAAGAATGACTTCGAGAGTGTATAAATCTGTAGTGGAGGGAAGGCGGGGTAGGGGTCGGCCTAGCAAAGGTTGGAGGGAGGGGGTAAAGAAGGTTTTGTGTGCGAGGGGCTTGGATTTCCAGCAAGCATGCGTGAGCATATTTGATACCTGGAGCTTACCTGGAGAGAGTTCCAGGGGTCAAAGCCCCTGCGGCCCGGTCTGTGACCAGGCCTCATTTTGGATCAGAGCCTGATCAACCAGGCTGTTACTGCTGGCCGCACGCAGTCCACAGCCTGGCTAGTCAGGCACCAACTTTAGGTGCCTGTCTAGTGCCCGCTTGAAGACAGCCAGGGGTCTATTGGTAATCCCCTTATGTATGCTGGGAGGCAGTTGAACAGTCTTGGGCCCCTGACACTTATTGTGTTGTCTCTCAACGTGCTAGTGGCACCCCTACTTTTCATTGGGGGGATGTTACATCGTCTGCCGAGTCTTTTGCTTTCGTAAGGAGTGACTCTCGTGTGCACGTTTGGTACTAATCCCTCTAGGATTTTCCAAGTGTATATAATAATGTATCTCTCCCTCCTGCGTTCCAGGGAGTACAGGTTTAGGAACTTCAAACGTTCCCAGTAATTGAGGTGGTTTATTGTAGTTATTCGTGCTGTGAAGGTTCTCTGTACATTTTCTAGTTCAGCAATTTCACCTGCCTTGAAAGGTGCAGTTAGTGTGCAGCAATATTCCAGCCTAGATAGAGCAAGCGACCTGAAAAGTGTCAACATGGGCTTGGCATCCCTGGTTTTGAAGGTTCTCATTATCCATCCTGTCATTTTTCTGGCAGATGTGATTGCTACAGTGTTATGGTCCTTGAAGGTGAGATCCTCTGACATGATCACTCCCAGGTCTTTGACATTAGTTTTTCGCTCTATTGTGTGGTTGGAATTTGTTTTATACTCCGATGAGATTTTAATTTCCTCACGTTTTCCATATCGGAGTAATTGAAATTTCTCATCATTGAACTTCATATTGTTTTCTACAGCCCATTTAAAGATTTGGTTAATGTCTGCTTGGAGTCTTGCAGTGTCTTCAATGGTGGACACTGTCTTGCAGATTCGGGTGTCATCTGCAAAGGAAGACACGGCACTGTGGCTGATATCTCTGTCTATGTCCGATATAAGGATGAGGAACAGGATGGGAGCGACTACTGTGCCTTGTGGAACAGAGCTTTTCACAGTAGCTGCCTCAGACTTTACTCTGTTGACTCTTTGTGTTCTACTTGTTAGGAAATTATAGATTCATCTACCAACTTTTCCTGTTATTCCTTTATCACGCATTTTATGTGCTATCACACCATGGTCACACTTATCAAATGTTTCGCAAAGTCTGTGTATATAACATCTGCATTCTGTTTGTCTTCTAGAGCATCCAGGACCTTGTCGTAGTGGTCCAGTAGTTGGGACAGACAGGAGCGACCTGCTCTAAACCCATGCTGCCCTGGGTTGTATAATTGATGGTTATCTAGATGAGTGGCGATCTTGCTTCTTAGAACCCTTTCAAAGATTTTTATGATATGGGACGTTAGCGCTATTGGTCTGTAGTTCTTTGCTATTGCTTTACTGCCGCCTTTGTGGAGTGGGGCTATGGGTGTTGTTTTTAGTAACTGCGGGACGACCCCAGTGTCCATGCTCCCTTTCCATAGGATGTTAAAAGCACGTGATAGGGGCTTCTTGCAGTTCTTGATGAACACTGAGTTCCATGAGTCTGGGCCTGGAGCGGAGTGCATGGGCATGTCATTTATTGGGTTTCTTTCAATTTCATTTATGGCTTTTAGTTCTTCCCGCGTTTCTTGATTCCTGTAAGATTCCTTTAGTTTTATTTCGATGTTTGCTATTTCTCTGACCAGTGCCTCCCTACGTATTTCAGATATATTGGCCTCTTGTAGCCGCTCTGTTATTCTTTGCATTCGCCTGTATTGAGACAAATGGTTTTTAATACTTGACGTGCTGTTGGAGTGTGAGCAAAGTAACATTTATGAAGGGATTCAGGGAAACCGGCAGGCCGGACTTGAGTCCTGGAGATGGGAAGTACAGTGTCTGCACTCTGAAGGAGGGGTGTTAATGTTGCAGTTTTATAACTGGCAAGACAGTGATGGAGTGAATGATGATGAAAGTTTTTCTTTTTCGGGCCACCCTGCCTTGGTGGGAATCGGCCGATGTGTTCATAAATAATAAATAAAAAAATATGTATACATATATATACATATATATATATATATATACATATATATATATATATATATATATATATATATATATATATATATATATATATATATATATATATATATATATATATATATATACGTGGAGTATACCTGGAGAGGGTTCCCGGGGTCAACGCCCCGCAGCCCGGTCTGTGACTAGGCCTCATATATAAATATATATATATATATATATATATATATATATATATATATATATATATATATTATATATATATATATATATATATGTATATATATATGTATATATATATATATATATATATATATATATATATATATATATATTATATATATATATATATGTATATATATGTATATATATGTATATATATATATATATATATATATATATATATATATATATATATATATATATATATATATATATATATATATATATATATATATATATATATATATATATATATATATATATATATATATATATATAGTGTGTGTTGTGTGTGTGTGTGTGTGTGTGTGTGTGTGTACACCTAATTGTGGTTTCAGGGGTCGAGACTCAGCTCCTGGCCCCGCCTCTTCGCTGTCCGATACTGGGTCTCTGCTCTCCCTGCTCCATGAGCTTTATCATACCTTGTCTTAAAACTATATATGGTTCCTGCCTCCACTATATCTTTCTCTAGACTATTCCACTTCCTGACTACTCTGTGGCTGAAGAAATGCTTTCTAACATACCTTTGACTCATCTGAGTCTTCAGCTTCCAGTTGTGTCCCCTTGTTTCTGTGTTCCCTCTCTGGAACAACCTGTCACTGTCTACCTTGTCGATTCCCCGCAGTATTTTGTAAGTCGTTATCATGAAAATAATATATTCCATTGCGTTTGTTTATTATTAAATTATTGTAAACTTATCTAAAATATATTTAGATGGATTAGGCTAAGTTACATTGCGCTTGTTATAATAAGGTTAGGTAAGTTTTCTAAGGTTCTTTTGGTACAAAATTATTATTTTTACAATAACATAAATGAAAAAAAAATCATTTAAAATATATATCTTTTTTTATTTGTGTTAATGTAAAAATTAATAATTTTATACCAAAAGAAACTTAGAAAACCTACCTAACCTTATTATAACAAGTGCAATTTAACTTAGCCTAATCCATCTAAATATATTTTAGATAAGTTTACAATAATTTAATAATAAACAAACGCAATGGAATATATTATTTTCATTAGTTTCTGAATGATTTTTGCGAAATTACTACATACACAAATTTTCGTGTGTGTGTACTCACCTAGTTGTGGTTGGAGGGGTCGAATCATAGCTCCTGGTCCCGCCTCGTCACTGACCGCTACTGGGTCTCTCTTCCTTCGCCATGAGCCTTATCATACCTCTTCTTAAAGCTATGAATGGATCCTGCCTCCACTACATCGCTTCCCAAGCTATTCCACTTCCTGACAACTCTGTGACTGAAGAAATACTTCCTAACATCCCTGTGATTCATCTGAGTCTTCAACTTCCAACTGTGTCCCCTTGTTGCTGTGTCCCATCTCTGGAACATTCTGTCTCTGTCCACCTTGTCAATTCCTCTCAGTATTTTAAATGTCGTTATCATGTCCCCCCTTTGTCTCCTGTCCTCCAGTGTCGTCAGGTCGATTTCCCTTAACCTCTCCTCGTAGGACATACCCCTTAGCTCCGGGACTAGTCTTGTTGCAAACCTTTGCACTTTCTTTATTTTCTTTATGAGCTTGGCTAGGTGTGGGTTCCAACCTGGCGCTGCATACTCCAGTATGGGCCTAACGTACACAGTGTACAGGGTCCTGAACGATTCTTTATTAAGATGTCGGAATGCTGTTCTTAGGTTTGCTAGGCGCCCATATGCTGCAGCAGTTATTTGGTTGATGTGCGCCTCAGGAGATGTGCCTGGTGTTATACTCACCCAAGATCTTTTTCCTTGATTGAGGTTTGTAGTCTCTGGCCCCCTAGACTGTACTCCGTCTGCGGTCTTCTTCGCCCTTCTCCAATCCTCATGACTTTGCACTTGGTGGGGTTGAACTCCAGGAGCCAATTGCTGGACCAGGCATGCAGCCTGTCCAGATCCCTTTGTAGTTCTGCCTGGTCCTCGTCCGACTGAATTCTTCTCATCAACTTCACATCATCTGCAAACAGGGACACTTCGGAGGTGTGTGTGTGTGTGTGTACTCACCTAATTGTGGTTGCAGGGGTCGAGACTCAGCTCCTGGCCCCCACCAGTGTGTATGTGTGTTTGTGTGTGTGTGTGTGTGTGTGTGTGTGTGTGTGTGTGTGTGTGTGTGTGTGTGTATGTGTGTTTGTGTGTGTGTGTGTGTGTGTGTGTGTGTGTGTGTGTTGTGTGTTTGTGTGTTTGTGTGTGTGTGTGTGTGTGTGTGTGTGTGTGTGTGAGTGAGTGTGTGTGTGAGAGTGTTTTTTCTTGTGTGTAGTTGCGGAGGTCGAGTCACAGCTCCTGGCCCCGCCTCTTCTGGTCGCTACTTGGTCCACTCTGTCCCTTCTCCATGAGATTTATCGTATCTCTTCTTAAAGCTATGTATGAAACCTGCCTCCACTACATATGTCGTTATCATGTCCCCCATATCCCTCCTGTCCTCCAGTGTCGTCAGCTGAGGGGTATGTCCTCGTATAACATACCTCTTAGCTCCGGACTAGTCTTGTTGCAAACCTTTGCACTTTTTCTAATATCCTGACGTGCTTGACCAGATGTGGGTTCCACACTGGTTCTGCATATTCCAATATGGGCTGACGCACACGGTGTTCAGTCTTTTTGAGTTATGTGTCTGCGTTTTCCTCATTGTACCTACAGAGCACACACACACACACACACACGCACACACACACACACACACACACGTACACACACACACACATACACACGTACACACATACACCTCAACACTTGACCAAATACATACAAAGGACAAGGCAAGAAAAACCAAGCAAATGATGAGCATTGTTAGTGGACTCACTAACAAGGTCTCTCCTGTAACCAAAAATACAGACGTATTTTTCTGTTTATTTTTTTTTTTTTTTGATGAGAGAGAAGTTGATGAGTAGGTGATGGGAAGTTACCGAGCACCTGTAGGTGATGGGAAGATCCTGAGCACTGGTAAGTGATGGGAAGTTACTGAGCACTGGTAAGTGATGGGAAGATCCTGAGCACTGGTAGGTGAGGGGAAGTTACTGAGCACTGGTAGGTGATGGGAAGTTCCTGAGCACTGGTAGGTGAGGGGAAGTTACTGAGCACTGGTAGGTGATGGGAAGTTCCTGAGCACTGGTAGGTGAGGGGAAGTTACTGAGCACTGGTAGGTGATGGGAAGATCCTGAGCACTGGTAGGTGAGGGGAAGTTACTGAGCACTGGTAGGTGATGGGAAGATCCTGAACACTGGTAGGTGAGGGGAAGTTACTGAGCACTGGTAGGTGATGGGAAGATCCTGAGCACTGGTAGGTGAGGGGAAGTTACTGAGCACTGGTAGGTGATGGGAAGATCCTGAGCACTGGTAGGTGAGGGGAAGTTACTGAGCACTGGTAGGTGATGGGAAGATCCTGAGCACTGGTAGGTGAGGGGAAGTTACTGAGCACTGGTAGGTGATGGGAAGATCCTGAGCACTGGTAGGTGAGGGGAAGTTACTGAGCACTGGTAGGTGATGGGAAGTTCCTGAGCACTGGTAGGTGAGGGGAAGTTACTGAGCACTGGTAGGTGAGGGGAAGTTACTGAGCACTGGTAGGTGAGGGGAAGTTACTGAGCACTGGTAGGTGATGGGAAGATCCTGAGCACTGGTAGGTGAGGGAAGTTACTGAGCACTGGTAGGTGATGGGAAGATCCTGAGCACTGGTAGGTGAGGGAAGTTCTTGAGCACTGGTAGGTGAGGGAAGTTACTGAGCACTGGTAGGTGAGGGAAGTTACTGAGCACTGGTAGGTGAGGGGAAGTTACTGAGCACTTGTAGGTGAGGGGAAGTTACTGAGCACTGGTAGGTGATGAGAAGTTCCTGAGCACTGGTAGGTGAGGGGAAGTTACTGAGCACTGGTAGGTGAGGGCAAGTTACTGAGCACTGGTAGGTGAGAGGAAGTTACTGAGCACTGGTAGGTGAGGGGAAGATCCTGAGCACTGGTAGGTGAGGGGAAGTTACTGAGCACTGGTAGGTGATGAGAAGTTCCTGAGCACTGGTAGGTGAGGGGAAGTTACTGAGCACTGGTAGGTGAGGGCAAGTTACTGAGCACTGGTAGGTGAGGGGAAGTTACTGAGCACTGGTAGGTGATGGGAAGTTCCTGAGCACTGGTAGGTGATGGGAAGTTCCTGAGCACTGGTAGGTGTCTGGGTGACCACGTATTCCCACTACGAATATTATTTATAATATACAATCTCTACAATAAGTTTGAAACTTACCATATATTATTTTTAATGAGAAAAAGACCCTAAGAACGTGTACTCTCACTACCCACAACTTATATGCCCAGACGAGAGAACTCTAATAAGCGTTAATCAGCTGAAAGTACGTGAAAACCTGAGCTCCTGGGCAGACTATTGTTATAAGGTAGGCTACTCTGGGGCCCTCCTCCTCACTCTGGCTGACTTTGATAAGTGGTAATCACACTCTATGCGAATTGGACCATTCATTCGCACCAACAACAAGCTGCTGTGCTTTTAAGCTGATTATTGATGACGCTTGACGAGTATAATGACGTACTCGAAGGTACAGGTAAGTTCCCGAGCACCAGTGAGGGGAACTTTCTGGGTACAAGTTGGTGAGAAGGAAGTTCCCAGGGACCAGGATGATGATATTAATCACTGTACTTGCTAATTGCATTGTTGGTATGGTGTAGTATATATTAGTTTCTTGGCATGGTGTATAATTACCTTGTAGGTGTCAGCGGTAGCACATCTCTGAAGAAAAAAACATACTATGGGTGGGGTTAGAACCCGCGATCAGAGAGTCATGAAACTCCAAACCGCGTCGGTCTGGAGTTTTATGACTCTCTGACCGCGGGTTCTATCCTCACCAGTGTTATGGTTTGTTTACAATCGTGTCATTACGATTTCTTGAGTCATGATATCTGAAAACATTGAACCACCGAGGTGACAATGACCTTTCTTAACTAAGACATAGAGTTACTGGAAGATATTCTTCTTGGCCACACTCCGTAACCTGAGCCTCTCTCTGTTTACCACAAGTCTGTACTAATTTCAACAAACTTATGACTTGTTGCGACACCAGCCACTCAGCCGTACTGTCAGGTGTGTAACATGTCTGGTCAATACTAGCCACACTGCTGTACTATCTGATGTGTAACATGTCTGGTCAATACCAGCTACACTGCTGTACTGTCAGGTGTGTAATATGTCTGGTCATTACCAGCCACACTGCTGTACTGTCAGGTGTGTAATATGTCTGGTCAATACCAGCCACACTGCTGTACTGTCAGATGTGTAACATGTCTGGTCAGTACCAGCCACACTGCTGTACTGTCAGGTGTGTAATATGTCTGGTCAATACCAGCCACACTGCTGTACTGTCAGATGTGTAATATGTCTGGTCAATACTAGCCACACTGCTGTACTGTCAGGTGTGTAATATGTCTGGTCATTACCAGCCACACTGCTGTACTGTCAGGTGTGTAATATGTCTGGTCAATACCAGCCACACTGCTGTACTGTCAGGTGTGTAATATGTCTGGTCAGCATCAACCACACTGGTGTGCTGTCAGGTGTGTAGTCTTGTCCTTGATCATAAACAGACACTCATCTCTTTTCAGTTATATATATATACTATTCACTTCTAAGTTTTAACTCAACTCTTAATTCACACGAACCTTCACCACTCCATGGGGGTTCACTGCTGACAGTCAGACATGTGGGTTCACTGCTGACAGTCAGACATGTGGGTTCACTGCTGACAGTCAGACATGGGGGTTCACTGCTGACAGTCAGACATGGGGGTTCACTGCTGACAGTCAGACATGTGGGTTCACTGCTGACAGTCAGACATGTGGGTTCACTGCTGACAGTCAGACATGTGGGTTCACTGCTGACAGTCAGACATGTGGGTTCACTGCTGACAGTCAGACATGTGGGTTCACTGCTGACAGTCAGACATGTGGGTTCACTGCTGACAGTCAGACATGTGGGTTCACTGCTGACAGTCAGACATGTGGGTTCACTGCTGACAGTCAGACATGTGGGTTCACTGCTGACAGTCAGACATGTGGGTTCACTGCTGACAGTCAGACATGTGGGTTCACTGCTGACAGTCAGACATGTGGGTTCACTGCTGACAGTCAGACATGTGGGTTCACTGCTGACAGTCCTTCCAGCTTTCAACGTTTGACTGGTGATGTCACTTATCACTGCTGTGTTCTGTGCTGCCATCTTTCTCACTGCTCCCCCCTCACTGCTCCCCCTCACTGCTCCCCCTCACTGCTCCCCCTCACTGCTCCCCCTCACAGCTCCCCCTCACCCCCCTTCACTAATCCCTCACTTCTCTAGCATCACTGATTCTAACACATTTTACTCCTTCATGTTCCTAACATGAAATTTCTAGACATTCGCTCTTAGAGAGGACGACTATACTGACTCCATTAACTTTGCTAAGTGGCGACTCAGGCACACTTTACCATACTTAAAGTGGCGACTCAGGCACACTTTACCATACTTAAAGTGGCGACTCAGGCACACTTTACCATACTTAAGTGGCGACTCAGGCACACTTTACCATACTTAAAGTGGCGACTCAAACACACTTTACCCTACTTAAAGTGGCGACTCAAACACACTTTACCCTACCAACTCAACCCCTCAAGTGTCTTGATGCCTGCTAGGAGACGCTCTTGATCCAAGGAACAGGACTTATCCTCTTTTTCCTTGCCTCGCACAGCTTCCCGAACAATAATTTATCGTCTGCCATTTTTGAAAGGATTCTTCAGCGTATTCTTAAAACAAGAAAGTGTCTCATTCTTGCACCTTCTCCTCGTCACTTTCCAGTGCACACATTCGTCACTTTCCAGTGCACACATTCGTCACTTTCCAGTGCACACATTCGTCACTTTCCAGTGCACACATTCGTCACTTTCCAGTGCACACATTCGTCACTTTCCAGTGCACACATTCGTCACTTTCAGTGCACACATTCGTCACTTTCCAGTTCGACACATTCGTCACTTTCCAGTGCACACATTCGTCACTTTCCAGTGCACACATTCGTCACTTTCCAGTGCACACATTCGTCACTTTCCAGTGCACACATTCGTCACTTTCCAGTGCACACATTCGTCACTTTCCAGTGCACACATTCGTCACTTTCCAGTGCACACATTCGTCACTTTCCAGTGCACACATTCGTCACTTTCCAGTGCACACATTCGTCACTTTCCAGTGCACACATTCGTCACTTTCCAGTGCACACATTCGTCACTTTCCAGTGCACACATTCGTCACTTTCCAGTGCACACATTCGTCACTTTCCAGTGCACACATTCGTCACTTTCCAGTGCACACATTCGTCACTTTCCAGTGCACACATTCGTCACTTTCCAGTGCACACATTCGTCACTTTCCATGCACACATTCACTTTCAGTGCACACATTCGTCACTTTCCAGTGCACACATTCGTCACTTTCCAGTCAAATTCGTACTTTCCAGTGCACCATTCGTCACTTTCCAGTGCACACATTCGTCACTTTCAGTGCACATTCGTCACTTTCTTAAATTATTTCGTCCTCTGTAGTTTCCTTCTTCAGTGATGAGAGAAAATTGTTGTTTGTCTTTTTGAGACAACAGCCTGACCAGTGACGTCACAACACCGGGGGTCAGACACTTCACAAGACTTGTTATCACAACACCGGGGGTCAGACACTTCACAAGACTTGTTATCACAACACCGGGGGTCAGACACTTCACAAGACTTGTTATCACAACACCGGGGGTCAGACACTTCACATGATATGTTATCACAACACCGGGGTCAGACACTTCACAAGACTTGTTATCACAACACCGGGGTCAGACACTTCACAAGACTTGTTATCACAACACCGGGGTCAGACACTTCACAAGACTTGTTATCACAACACCGGGGTCAGACACTTACAAGACTTGTTATCACGACACCGGGGTCAGACACTTCACAAGACTTGTTATCACAACACCGGGTCAGACACTTCACAAGACTTGTTATCACGACACCGGGGGTCAGACACTTCACAAGACTTGTTATCACAACACCGGGGGTCAGACACTTCACAAGATATGTTATTACAACACCCGGGGTCAGACGCTTCAGAAGACTTGTTATCACAACACCGGGGGTCAGACACTTCACAAGATATGTTATCACAACACCCGGGGTCAGACACTTCACAAGACTTGTTATCAAAACACCGGGGGTCAGACACTTCACAAGACTTGTTATCACAACACCGGGGGTCAGACACTTCACAAGATATGTTATCACGACACCGGGGTCAGACACTTCACAAGACTTGTTATCACGACACCGGGGTCAGACACTTCACAAGACTTGTTATCACAACACCGGGGTCAGACACTTCACAAGATATGTTATCACAACACCGGGGTCAGACACTTCACAAGACTTGTTATCACAACACCGGGGTCAGACACTTCACAATATATGTTATCACAACACCGGGGTCAGACACTTCACAAGATATGTTATCACAACACCGGGGGTCAGACACTTCACAAGATATGTTATCACAACACCGGGGGTCAGACACTTCACAAGACTTGTTATCACGACACCGGGGGTCAGACACTTCACAAGATATGTTATCACAACACCGGGGGTCAGACACTTCACAAGACTTGTTATCACAACACCGGGGGTCAGACACTTCACAAGACTTGTTATCACAACACCGGGGGTCAGACACTTCACAAGACTTGTTATCACGACACCGGGGGTCAGACACTTCACAAGACTTGTTATCACAACACCGGGGGTCAGACACTTCACAAGACTTGTTATCACAACACCGGGGGTCAGACACTTCACAAGACTTGTTATCACGACACCGGGGGTCAGACACTTCACAAGACTTGTTATCACAACACCGGGGGTCAGACACTTCACAAGACTTGTTATCACAACACCGGGGGTCAGACACTTCACAAGACTTGTTATCACAACACCGGAGGTCAGACACTTCACAAGCTATGTTATCACAACACCGGGGGTCATACACTTCACAAGACTTGTTATCACAACACCGGGGGTCAGACACTTCACAAGATATGTTATCACAACACCGGGGGTCAGACACTTCACAAGACATGTTATCACAACACCGGGGGTCAGACACTTTACAAGACTTGTTATCACGACACCGGGGGTCAGACACTTCACAAGACTTGTTATCACGACACCGGGGGTCAGACACTTCACAAGACTTGTTATCACAACACCGGGGGTCAGACACTTCACAAGATATGTTATCACAACACCGGGGGTCAGACACTTCACAAGACATGTTATCACAACACCGGGGGTCAGACACTTTACAAGACTTGTTATCACGACACCGGGGGTCAGACACTTCACAAGACTTGTTATCACGACACCGGAGGTCAGACACTTCACAAGACTTGTTATCACAACACCGGGGGTCAGACACTTCACAAGACATGTTATCACAACACCGGGGGTCAGACACTTTACAAGACTTGTTATCACGACACCGGGGGTCAGACACTTCACAAGACTTGTTATCACAACACCGGGGGTCAGACACTTCACAAGACTTGTTATCATAACACCGGGGTTCAGACACTTCACAAGATATGTTATCACAACACCGGGGGTCAGACACTTCACAAGACTTGTTATCACAACACCGGGGGTCAGACACTTCACAAGATATGTTATCACAACACCGGGGTCAGACACTTCACAAGACATGTTATCACAACACCGGGGTCAGACACTTTACAAGACTTGTTATCACGACACCGGGGTCAGACTTTCACAAGACTTGTTATCACGACACCGGGGTCAGACACTTCACAAGACTTGTTATCACAACACCGGGGTCAGACACTTCACAAGATATGTTATCACAACACCGGGGTCAGACACTTCACAAGACATGTTATCACAACACCGGGGTCAGACACTTTACAAGACTTGTTATCACGACACCGGGGTCAGACACTTCACAAGACTTGTTATCACGACACCGGGGTCAGACACTTCACAAGACTTGTTATCACAACACCGGGGGTCAGACACTTCACAAGACTTGTTATCACAACACCGGGAATCAGACACTTCACAAGACTTGTTATCACAACACCGGGGGTCAGACACTTCACAAGACTTGTTATCACGACACCGGGGTCAGACACTTCACAAGACTTGTTATCACAACACCGGGGTCAGACACTTCACAAGACTTGTTATCACGACACCGGGGTCAGACACTTCACAAGACTTGTTATCACAACACCGGGGTCAGACACTTCACAAGACATGTTATCACAACACCGGGGGTCAGACACTTCACAAGACTTGTTATCACAACACCGGGGGTCAGACACTTCACAAGATATGTTATCACAACACCGGGGGTCATACACTTCACAAGACTTGTTATCACAACACCGGGGGTCAGACACTTCACAAGATATGTTATCACAACACCGGGGTCAGACACTTCACAAGACATGTTATCACAACACCGGGGTCAGACACTTTACAAGACTTGTTATCACGACACCGGGGTCAGACACTTCACAAGACTTGTTATCACGACACCGGGGTCAGACACTTCACAAGACTTGTTATCACAACACCGGGGTCAGACACTTCACAAGATATGTTATCACAACACAGGGGTCAGACATTTCACAAGACATGTTATCACAACACCAGGTGTCAGACACTTTACAAGACTTGTTATCACGACACCGGGGTCAGACACTTCACAAGACTTGTTATCACGACACCGGGGTCAGACACTTCACAAGACTTGTTATCACAACACCGGGGGGTCAGACACTTCACAAGACATGTTATCACAACACCGGGGTCAGACACTTACAAGACTTGTTATCACGACACCGGGGTCAGACACTTCACAAGACTTGTTATCACAACACCGGGGTCAGACACTTACAAGACATGTTATCACAGCACCGGGGGTCAGACACTTACAAGACTTGTTATCATACACCGGGGTCAGACAGCTACAAGATTTGTTATCAAACACCGGTCAGCATTTACAGACTGTTATCACAACATCGGGCGTGCGGACATTCTACAGACATGTATCAAACACGGGGGTCAGACACTTTACAGACTTGTTATCACGACATCGGGGTCGATCACAAGACTTGCTTATCATAAATGCGGATCGGATCGGATGTATCGGATGTAATTTAAAATCCGGTATGCGGATGTTTATCAGGATGTCTTAATACTTATTTTGCCTGGATGGGTTATGGCTGGATGGGTATTTCATTGGTTGAGTAAAATACGGGAGGGTGCGGATGCGGATCGCTTCAGTAAATAGAATGCGATGCGGATGCTTGATATCTGCGTTAGATTGAAAATGGTGCGGATCGTTACGGATGTCACATCTTGACATCCGGGCGGATGCGGATTTGCAGGACAGTCATAACTACCTGATTTTGTTCTTATCATAAGAATATAAGAAAGGAGGAACACTGTAACAGGCCTACTGGCCCATACTTGGCAGGTCCATGTCAAAACCAACCCACCAAAAATATTTGTCCCACCCATCCTAATCCAAGCAAGAAGCCCCGACACCCCCCACCATTGTGCAAGTCCCGTTCAAATCCAACCCTCTCACTCACAACCCCTCTCACTCACAACCCCTCTCACTCACAACCCCTCTCACTCACAACCCCTCTCACTCACAAGAACACAGAATGTTAAGTAAAAGGACACAAATGCAACTAATGAGACATTTTATTGTGGCAACGTTTCGCTCTCCAGGAGCTTTTTCAAACCGTTACAAACAATGCATGGACACACAGGGTATATATATTTTCAATGAGGCAATAAAATGTCTCATTAGTTGCATTTGTGTCATTTTACTTAACATATTGTCGGTAATTCTACCAATATTAATACAAGAACACCGAAATAAGGAACAATGCAGCAAGCCAACTGGTCCACACTAGGTAGGTCCCCCTATAACACAAAACCAATCTCACAAACAAAAACTCCTACCCAACCCATCTACTCCATCCATGGAATATGCTTTGATAATCAGGGCACTATAAAATAGGGTACTGAAGGAGCTGAAGCACCTGGTTCACCACAAGAGCACCAAAGGAGCTGAAGTAGGTGGTGGCCAAGGGTTAGGCAAGTGAAGAATTCCCTGTATTAAGATACCAAGATGTTGCTGTGTCAGACAGTAACTCCAGGCTGATGGACTGACCACCTCAAACTCCTCCTGTTCTTCACGATTCTCCTTTGTATGGACTGATGAAGCCACTGTGTGGCGAAACGTTTCCTCAATAAAGATACATAAGAACATAAGAAAGGAGTTGGTAAATTAGACACATATGCAACACTTGGGTATCTTTATTGAGGAAACGTTTGCCACACAGTGGCTTCATCAGTCCATACAAAGGAGAATCGTGAAGAACAGGAGGAGTGTGAGGTTGTCAGGCCCTCCTGTTCTTCACGATTCTCCTTTGTATTGGACTGATGAAGCCACTGTGTGGCGAAACGTTTCCTCAATAAAGATACCCAAGTGTTGCATATGTGTCTAATTTACCAACTCGTCGGTTCTCTGAACCATTCATTCACACATAAGAAAGGAGGAACACTGCAGCAGGCCTGTTGGCCCATACTAGGCACGTCTTTCCCAATCCATCCCACTAACAGAATATTTGCTCAACCTAATTTTCAATGCATATGTGTCTAATAAACACATAAGCAGTATAATGTGATCCTTTATTGTGTTTATTTTTCCATTGTGTCGGTATTTTATACCATTTATTTCCATTGCATGTGTCTAATTTATCAGCCTAGTAGGGTTATTGAAGCTAGCACCTTGGGTAGTTTTAAATTAGGTTGGATAAATTCATGAGTGAGAGGGGTTGGTTTTGAGTGGGACTCGCACATAAGTAAATATAATTATCAAAGCTTATTTATTGGATAGAATTGAAAATTTGGTTGGGCAAATATTCTATTAGTGGGATGGATTGTGAAGGACTTGCCTAGTATGGGCCAAGAGGCCTGCTGCAGTGTTCCTCCTTTCTTATGTTCTCTCTCTCTCTCTCTCTCTGCACAGGTCATTAAGTTATAATATTTGAAGCTGCAATGTTAATTTGTAAATCATAAGAACAAGTTTGTGGGAAACAAACATGCAAGCTCTGTAATTTAGGTTATAATATCCGCCACATCCGCTTTGTTATGCCCGGATGCGGATGCGGATATTTATTTAATAATGATTACGGATGCGGACGCGGATGCGGATGTCTCACTTAGGAAAAATACGGATGCGGATGCGGATGTCTCATTTAGAAAAAATACGGATGCGGATGCGGATGCGAATGTCTCATTTAGAAAAAATACGGATGCGGATGCGGATGCGGATGTAAGAATTTATGCGGATGCTCCGGGGATGCGGATGCGGATACGGATATCCGATACATCCCTAGTTCAGACACTTCACAAGACTTGTTATCACAACACCGGGGGTCAGACACTTCACAAGACTTGTTATCACAACACCGGGGGTCAGACACTTCACAAGATATGTTATCACAACACCGGGGGTCAGACACTTCACAAGACATGTTATCACAACACCTGGGGTCAGACACTTTACAAGACTTGTTATCACGACACCGGGGGTCAGACTCTTCACAAGACTTGTTATCACGACACCGGGGGTCAGACACTTCACAAGACTTGTTATCACAACACCGGGGGTCAGACACTTCACAAGATATGTTATCACAACACCGGGGGTCAGACACTTCACAAGACTTGTTATCACGACACCGGGGGTCAGACACTTCACAAGATATGTTATCACAACATCCGGGGTCAGACACTTCACAAGACTTGTTATCACAACACCGGAGGTCAGACACTTTAAAAGACTTGTTATCACGACACCGGGGGTCAGACACTTCACAAGATATGTTATCACGACACCGGGGGTCAGACACTTCACAAGACTTGTTATCACAACACCGGGGGTCAGACACTTCACAAGACTTGTTATCACGACACCGGGGGTCAGACACTTCACAAGACTTGTTATCACGACACCGGGGGTCAGACACTTCACAAGATATGTTATCACAACACCGGGGGTCAGACACTTCACAAGACTTGTTATCACAACACCGGGGGTCAGACACTTCACAAGACTTGTTATCACAACACCGGGGGTCAGACACTTCACAAGACTTGTTATCACAACAAAGCGGGTCAAACACTTCACAAGACTTGTTATCGCAATCTGTAATCTTCCTGAGACCTGTTATCACAATAATCTATTTATCTTATATATCATTTATCAGGTTAACTATCATTCATCTATTTATGTAACATTTATTCTTATATAGGAGAAATTTATCTGTTTATTTTTGTTTATCTGTATTGTATTGACTCCACACTGCTGACACTGTCAGGACACCACACTGCTGACACTGTCAGGACACGACACTGCTGACACTGTCAGGACACGACACTGCTGACTGTGAGAACACCACACTGCTGACACTGTCAGGACACCACACTGCTGACACTGTCAGGACACGACACTGCTGACTGTGAGAACACCACACTGCTGACACTGTCAGGACATTACACTGCTGACACTGTTAGGACGACATTACACTGCTGACACTGTCAGGACATGTTCTGGTCCTTCAGGTACCCCATTGGTGACACTGTCAGGTAGACAGTGTCACCAGTGGTGTACCTCAAGAATACAGCTGGCAAGACTAGGGTAGCAGCTTGTTAGGCTAGGGTAGCAGCAGGCTAGATTAGGGTAGCAGCGTGCTAGACTAGGATAGCAGCGGGCTAGACTAGGGTAGCAGTGGGCTAGACTAGGGTAGCAGCGGGCTAGACTAGGGTAGCAGCGGGCTAGACTAGGGTAGCAGCGGGCTTGATTATAGAAGCAGCGGGTTAGACTAGGGTGGCAGCGGGCTAGACTTGGGTAGCAGCGGGCTAGACTAGGGTAGCAGCGGGCTAGACTAGGGTAGTAGCCAGCTAGAGTAGGGTAGCAGTGGGCTAGACTAGGGTAGCAGCAGGCTAGACTAGGGTAGCAGCAGGCTAGAATAGGGTAGCAGCAGGCTAGACTAGGGTAGCAGCAGGCTAGACTAGGGTAGCAGCAGGCTAGACTAGGGTAGCAGCAGGTTAGACTATGGTAGCAGCGGGCTAGACTAGGGTAGCAGCGGGCTAGACTAGGGTAGCAGCGGGCTAGACTAGGGTAGCAGCAGGCTAGACTAGGGTAGCAGCAGGCTAGACTAGGGTAGCAGCAGGCTAGACTAGGGTAGCAGCAGGCTAGACTAGGGTAGCAGCAGGCTAGACTAGGGTAGCAGCTTGGTAGACTAGGGTAGCAGCGGGCTAGACTAGGGTAGCAGCGGGCTAGACTAGGGTAGCAGCAGGCTAGACTAGGGTAGGAGCAGTCTAGACAAGGGTAGCAGCGGGCTAGACTATGGTATGTTAAGTAAAAGGACACAATTGCAACTAATGTGACATTTTATTGTGGCAACGTTTCGCTCTCCAGGAGCTTTCTCAAGCCGTTACAAGCGATAAATGGACATAGTTGGTATATATATACTGTCAAGGTGAGGTGAAAACACTAGTGGTGTTAGAAATAGTAGTGATATAAGTAGTATTAGTAGTAGTAGTAGTAGTAGTAGAAGTAATACAATAAGGTAGTACAATCAATATGCACGTGAGTAAAAGGTGATAAAACAAATACTTGGGTAGTATAACAATAGGTTAGACAAATATTTCTGCTGGAGGTTGAAATATAAAAGGCCAGTAGGAGTGTTCCACATCTACGATGTGCTAAACTAACAGGAGAGACTATGTGATGGTAGGGTTTACTGTTTTCAGGAGGATTCTTGCTAAGACTTCAGAGATGGTGAAGCTGCCTTTGTTTTGTTTAATTGTGTTAGAAACAGAGATAAGTGCTGATTCAAGGCATTTTCGACTACGGAAATTAGTTTCTTTGATTACTAGTCGGGCGTCTTTGAATTTCATGAGATGATTGTTGGAATTTCGGTGTTGTACGCAGGCGTTGTTCAGGTTATCGTTTCTGCATGCATTCATGTGTTCATTGATGCGTGTCTCGAGGTTTCTTGCTGTTTCTCCTACATAAATTCTGTCGCAGCCTCCACAGGGTATAGTGTAGACCCCTGCGTTGACTGGTTCATGGTGCTTGGATCTAGTCTTGGTTAGATCCTTAATAGAAGTACTGGAAGCGATGGCGACTCTAGTGTTAGCTTGTGCAAATACTTTAGAAATGTTGGATGCAACCTGGCTGTTGGGAAGAATTATAACTTTGTTTGGAGTGGAATTGACGCGTGGAGAATTAATGATCTGAAGAGCTCTTTTCTTGCAATCTTTGATGAAAAAGGAAGGAAAATGTAAATCAGTGAAGGTTTGGTGAATGTATGTACATTCCTCGTCAAGAAACTCAGGACTACAAATTCGGTAAGCTCTTAGGAAGAATCCGATGATGATACCTCTTTTGGTCTTAGTATCTTGACTGGAATAGAAATGTGTGAGGTCATTTTTATTTGTAGGTTTCGGTAAACTTGAAATCTTAGGTTGTTATCTACTTTGTGGATGAGGACGTCTAGAAAGGGTATCTTGTTATTGGACTCTTCTTCTAGTGTAAACTGGATCGCCGGTTCAACTGCGTTGAGCCTTGCCTAAAAGATTCCGTACATCAAAACGTTTGGGAGTTATTACGAGGACGTCGTCTACGTAACGTAACCAAGTGACGCTTGAGGGGACGATGTTGGCGAAGTGTTCAGCCTCTAGGTGTTCCATGTATAAGTTAGCAAGAATCCTCCTGAAAACAGTAAACCCTACCATCACATAGTCTCTCCTGTTAGTTTAGCACATCGTAGATGTGGAACACTCCTACTGGCCTTTTATATTTCAACCTCCAGCAGAAATATTTGTCTAACCTATTGTTATACTACCCAAGTATTTGTTTATCACCTTTTACTCACGTGCATATTGATTGTACTACCTTATTGTATTACTTCTACTACTACTACTACTACTACTAATACTACTTATATCACTACTATTTCTAACACCACTAGTGTTTTCACCTCACCTTGACAGTATATATATACCAACTATGTCCATTTATCGCTTGTAACGGCTTGAGAAAGCTCCTGGAGAGCGAAACGTTGCCACAATAAAATGTCACATTAGTTGCAATTGTGTCCTTTTACTTAACATATTGTCGGTAATTCTACCAATATTATTATAGACTATGGTAGCAGCGGGCTAGACTAGGGTAGCAGCAGGCTAGACTAGGGTAGCAGTAGGCTAGACTAGGGTAGCAGGTGGAAGACTGCGTGTGTAGGAGCTTTCTCTGACGTGAAGGAGTATTCTTAATAGGATTATACTCTCCAAAATGTTGTCATCTAATTTTCATGGACTGGCCTCTACGTTTTCGATATTGACCTATAATGTCAATGGCCTCTCCTATTACCTTTTTTTTGAGAATGACACAATTTTTTTGCCGTTTACAGTTTATCAAACAGTTCACATTTTATGCTGAAATCCCTTTCAAATGCAGTTTAGGCAGCGAGTCCAAATCAAAATGATGATAATTAGCATTTTTAGAGAGTATAATGTCAGTTCTGTCATGAATATTGACATTATAGTCAAAACTTCACCCAGGGTTATGTCTGGTGCGGTCCTTCCCTCAGTTGTCGTCACCAGTGTCCACTAGTGGGTTTCTCTTCTACCCTTCAAGTCATTACACTGGAATCCATCGTATTTGGCAGTGATGGGGATCAAATCCACTGGAATCCCTCTCATTCCTCGGAGGAAGGTTTCAAGTCCTCTATATTAAAGGATTTTTTTTGTTTTGTAAACCTATTACTGAACTCTATGTTTACTTTCTTACTTATGTTTTCTTATTCTGAGTCAACATTGTTGTCAATCTTTGCTTCTTTTAACAAAACTTGTACATTAATATTTTTATAATCGAAAAGAGGCGCTAAACACACACGGGTCATCAAAACTTGTACATCTTTCCTTCCCTCATACAATCTTCTTGTGTTTCTTAACTTGATTATTACTTGTTTTTGACTGGTTGTATCACTAACAAGGTTGTGACTGATACTTGTATCACTAACAAGGTTGTGACTGATACTTGTATCACTAACAAGGTTGTGACTGATACTTGTATCACTAACAAGGTTGTGACTGATACTTGTATCACTATCAAGGTTGTGACTGATACTTGTATCACTAACAAGGTTGTGACTGGTGATACTTGTATCACTAACAAGGTTGTGACTGATACTTGTATCACTAACAAGGTTGTGACTGGTGATACTTGTATCACTAACAAGGTTGTGACTGGTGATACTTGTATCACTAACAAGGTTGTGACTGGTGATACTTGTATCACTAACAAGGTTGTGACTGGTGATACTTGTATCACTAACAAGGTTGTGACTGGTGATACTTGTATCACTAACAAGGTTGTGACTGGTGATACTTGTATCACTAACAAGGTTGTGACTGGTGATACTTGTATCACTATCAAGGTTGTGACTGGTGATACTTGTATTACTAACAAGGTTGTGACTGATACTTGTATCACTAACAAGGTTGTGACTGGTGATACTTGTATCACTATCAAGGTTGTGACTGGTGATACTTGTATCACTATCAAGGTTGTGACTGGTGATACTTGTATTACTAACAAGGTTGTGACTGATACTTGTATCACTAACAAGGTTGTGACTGATACTTGTATCACTAACAAGGTTGTGACTGATACTTGTATCACTAACAAGGTTGTGACTGGTGATACTTGTATCACTATCAAGGTTGTTACTGGTGATACTTGTATCACTAACAAGGTTGTGACTGGTGATACTTGTATCACTAACAAGGTTGTGACTGGTGATACTTGTATCACTATCAAGGTTGTGACTGTGTACTTGTATCACTAACAAGGTTGTGACTGGTGATACTTGTATCACTAACAAGGTTGTGACTGATACTTGTATCACTAACAAGGTTGTGACTGGTGATACTTGTATCACTAACAAGGTTGTGACTGGTGATACTTGTATCACTAACAAGGTTGTTACTGGTGATACTTGTATCACTAACAAGGTTGTGACTGGTGATACTTGTATCACTATCAAGGTTGTGACTGGTGATACTTGTATCACTATCAAGGTTGTGACTGGTGATACTTGTATCACTAACAAGGTTGTGACTGGTGATACTTGTATCACTAACAAGGTTGTGACTGGTGATACTTGTATCACTATCAAGGTTGTGACTGGTGATACTTGTATCACTAACAAGGTTGTGACTGGTGATACTTGTATCACTAACAAGGTTGTGACTGGTGATACTTGTATCACTATCAAGGTTGTGACTGATACTTGTATCACTAACAAGGTTGTGACTGGTGATACTTGTATCACTAACAAGGTTGTGACTGATACTTGTATCACTAACAAGGTTGTGACTGGTGATACTTGTATCACTAACAAGGTTGTGACTGGTGATACTTGTATCACTAACAATCTTGTCACATGACTACCACTGACATACCACTGACATGATTACCAATGACATGATTACCATTAACGTGACTACCACTTGCATGACAACCACTAACATGACAACCACTAACATGACTACCACTAACATGACAACCACTAACATGACAACACTAACATGACTACCACTGACATGACTACCACTGACATGTTACAAAATGCGACATCTATTATGTATGGACATCTCTAGAGAATACTAGGACATTGATGCCCCTCTAGCACCCAGCTTTTTTCTAGTTTTGAAACACTCTCAGAGAATATTATAGTCCAGCTATTGTTTACAATTAAGAGGCTTCTCAATAGTGCTTTGGGATCATAATTGGATGAATATAAACTAAATAAAAGTTGAGATTATTAATAACAAATGTGTCCTGGTGGTAGTAATTAGTTAATATATTTTATATATTTAAGGACAGAAGCTGGTACACTTGGAGTATAACCTGGTACACATTTATCTCTTAGTTATTTTGTACATATAATCGTATAGTGCTAAGGGCACATTTAATAACTGTACTAAAGTACCGTCTGGTATGTTGCTAAGATGAGATATACTCATGTAAAATATAAATATATGTGTGTGTGTGTGGTCAGTAATCCTCGGTATGACTCAGTAAGAGTCGACGCGACTAACATCAATAATCCTCGGTATGACTCAGTAAGAGTCGACGCGACTTACATCAAGTAATCCTCGGTATGACTCAGTAAGACTCGACGCGACTTAGACTTAGGTTGTTACTAACATCAAGATCCCAAATAATATAACTTCTCAACCATCAAGACAACCAAACAGCTTGATGGAACAATATGACGAACCATTTTCCAAACAAAAACAATGTTTTAGGCAGCAGTAAAGAGCACAGTGGCAGCCAGGGAATCAAGGAGACCAAAAACAACTCTGATTGTGGACCAGATCCTACACAAAAGGCATATTGTAAGTATTATAATCATGGGAGAGGGCTAAATCCGTAGGGATTATACAGCTCCTGTGGTTGGGGAGATGGAAGATATTCAGGCTCAATTCAGGGAACTGGAGCACAGATCCAATTCCCTTGATCAAGAGCCCCTTACCAGCGTCAAAGAGCCTCCCTTGAGGGGTAAAAAAGGCATAAAACTCCCTTATTACTGAAAATGAGTTCGGCATTTCGAATTTCCCCGACTACGACAATGTTTTGATGCCAGAACTAATGTAGGTGGAGAGTTTAGGTGAGGGCAAGAGACATAGTGTCTCCACGACACAACCTCTGAACAACGTCAAATATCACTAAATCTAAATAATGCTCAGTGAACAGAGTTGTACAGAGTTACGAGATGTATGTCCCGACTCACCAGCGGAGACATACTCGACCAAAAGCAGTCTAAGTTACACGAGAAGACACAACAGAGAGAAAGCATGTTGTCGCCATTTGCAACAGCTAGAGAGAGAGAGAGAGAGAGAGAGGGTGACGGAAGGACTGCAGCTCCCACTTGAGGTTACTCGTACTAGATAGCTCCTGGCACCAGCGTAACAATCGAGCGGGTAGTTTGCAAGTGCTGGTAGCTAACACTGGTCAACAACCAAAATGCTTCCGAGACCAGAGTAGCAATTTCCAACTAATTTTAGGTCACTGATAATGAATATCATGGTTAAAATTGTTTGTTAGCTCTACTTTTCAATATAGAGCTACGTGTCACAACAGGTTGCAACAGGCTTGTGGCGGCAGTGTGTTTCTTATCACACTCACAGTCTCACTGACCTTCATTATTGTTCCAGCAGTCATACAAGGTGGTTGTTCCAGCAGTCATACAAGGTGGTTGTTCCAGCAGTCATACAAGGTGGTTGTGATCTCCAAGTTTATATTTTGAGGTGAAAGTTTGGTGATTAAGGCGGATACACCAAGTACTGCTGCTTTCTATGTGAATGGGACAGTCGTGCAAGAGATTGCCACTACATCAGGAGAGACTGGCCACCACTACATCAGGAGAGACTGGCCACCACTACATCAGGAGAGACTGGCCACCTCGTCAATCATTGGAGTCTGGGATGAACAATGTTCAACATCCACCTCTCATTGAACCAAACAAAATTTTGCTACCACCACTACACATAAAACTGAGGCTCATGAAAAACTTTGTGAAAGCTATGGACAAATCCGGTCAGGGATTCTAGTATTTAACATCAAAATTCCCCTCAATGAGCGACGCTAAGATAAGAGAGGGAGTCTTCAATGGTCCTCAGATTCGAGAACGTCTTGAAGATGGTGACTCTGAATCAGACCTTCATGGGGAGGAGAAAGCTGCGTGGGAAGCATTCAAGTTAGTGGCGAAGGGATTTCTGGGAAACAGAAGGGAAGGCAACTATGAAGAATTGGTGGAAAACCTCATCAAGGCTTACAAGAACATGGGATGTATCATGCCACTTAAAATCCACTTTTTTGGACTCACATTTATAATTTTTTCCAGCGAACTGTGGGGCAGTTAGTGACGAACATTGTGAAAGGTTTCACATAGATATTTCAACCATGGAAAAATGGTACCAGGGCAAATGGGGCACAAAAATGCTTGCAGACTATTGCTGGACATTGGCAAGAGATGATTCTTCAGCCCACTATAAGCGTCAAGCAAAAAGGCAGAGTAAGTACGGATTAGAGTTTAAAACATACTGATACACATTGTACGTTATAATAAAACAATCAAATATTACGTTTCGTATCTTTAAACCTATAACCAATAAGCATTTTTCAAGGTGATATTTGGATTCAGGACATGAAAATACATAAGAATATACTAATCTCATTTAAAAAGCATACAACTTTTCAAAAATCGTTGACCAGTGTAATCAAAACTCTCCAAGAACGAGGTCAATGAGAGGTGCAGTTGTTACAGTCTACCTACATACATGACCTATTATACTAAGTCAAATAATAATATAAAGCATGAAATTTTCATTTAGCAATTAATGAAAAAATCGGCAATTTAAAATTATAGACACTATATACAGTGTAGTTACCGTGACTACCACTGACGTGACTACCACTGACGTGACTACCACTGACGTGACTACCACTGACGTGACTACAACTGACGTGACTACCACTGACGTGACTACCACTGACGTGACTACCACTGACATCACTGCCACTGACATGATTACCACTGACATGATTACCACTGACATGATTACCACTGCCATCACTACAACTGACATCATTACAACTGACATCACTACAACTGACATCACTACAACTGACATGACTAACACTGACATCACTACAACTGACATCAATGCAACTGTCATCAATGCAACTGACATGACTAACATTGACATCACTACAATTGACATGACTACCACTGACTTCACTACCACTGATATGACTACCACTAACATGACGACCACTGACATTACTACTGACATGACTACCACTGACATGACTACCACTAACATGACGATCACGGACATGACTACCACTGACATGACGACCACTAACTTGACTACCACTGACATGACGACCACTAACTTGACTACCACTGACATTACTACCACAAACATCACTAATACTGGCATCACTACCACTGACATCACCCCCGACAGCACTAAAACTGACAGCACTTAGATAACAGACTGCCGAGTTAGTTTCTGTTCCACCAGAAGTGTATATATAGTCTTGGCAATCTCCTTTCCATGACCTGACTTGGGAGTCACATGAGTGAGATATTCAGTGCCGGGCTCCACAATCATGACGTAATGACCTTTCACCACTTTCTTGGACTCCATTTCTTGGTCTTCTTATTCTTTGTCATTACACGAGTGGAGGTCTTCTTACCATCAAAATACTGTGATGTGATATTTTCCAAGTTTGCTCCCTCATTTTCTTGCCTCTCCATTCGGTATTTGTTTCTGGCATCTCGTAACTTCTGTGGTCCATTAACTTTACTTTTGTCGTCCTTGGTGATAATGCCATAGTCTATTAAGGTGGGGGTAGTAATGGCAGCTCCAGCACAATCACTGAGAAAGTTAGTTAATGTTTATAAATACTGCAGAGTACATAGATACAGTACATAAAACACCGAGCTGTGCTACTCAGTAATACAGACATATTCAAAAATTTCATTCACAAATGTTGTGGGCTAAACCTCAACCAATCAACTTCATATTTGGCACTGAATCTAAGATGTATATAAGGAACAATGCCTGAAGAGTGCAGCTTTGACCAAAATTTCAATGCTCCTTACATCACTACCACTGACATCACAACCACTGACATCACAACCACTGACATCACTACCACTGACATCACTACCACTGACATCACTACCACTGACATCACTACCACTAACATCACTACCACTGACATCACTACCACTGACATCACTACCACTGACATTACTACCACTGACATCACTACCACTGACATTACTACCACTGACATTACTACCACTGACATCACTACCACTGACATCACTACCCCTAACATCACTATCACTGACATCACTACCACTGACATCACTACCACTAACATCACTACCACTGACATTACTACCACTGACATCACTACCACTGACATCACTACCCTAACATCACTACCACTGACATCACAACCACTGACATCACTACCACTAACATCACTACCACTAACATCACTACCACTAACATCACTACCACTAACATCACTACCACTGACATCACTACCACTAACATCACTACCACTAACATCACTACCACTGACATCACTACCACTAACATCACTACCACTGACATCACTACCACTGACATCACTACCACTGACATCACTACCACTAACATCACTACCACTAACATCACTACAACTAACATCACTACCACTAACATCACTACCACTGACATCACTACCACTAACATCACTACCACTAACATCACTACCACCACTACCACTGACATCACTACCACTAACATCACTACCACTGACATCACTACCACTAACATCACTACCACTAACATCACTACCACTAACATCACTACCACTAACATCACTACCACCACTACCACTAACATCACTACCACTGACATCACTACCACTGACATCACTACCACTGACATCACTACTCCCTGACATCAGACATCACTCGCGGTCAACACCTGTCTTCTTCAGTGTGAAGGCAATGTTTAATGGACAAAAATACGACCATTGTGGGAAAAGATTTATTGAGTCATTGAAAGTTAACATGTCGTAAAACATGGCTGGAGAGGCAAGTTAAATTAGGCGGGGAAATTCCCCCGAGGAGATGGGGAATAATAGATGACGCTCTCATTAATGGCAGGGGAAAAATAGAAGACATAGAGGGAAAGAGGTCACTGTTGAGGGGAAGGGAAGGGAGTGACGTAGAGGGGATGGAGGAGGAGGAGGGAAGAGGGAGGAAGGAGGGAGAAAGAGGGAGAGGAAGTTGATGGCAAGTGATCACCACTGCGTGTGGTGTATGTTCATGATCCGCGATTATGACGCAAGCTTGTGACGCATATTTATGACGCAAGCTTGTGATACATTTATGACGCATACTTATGACGCAAACTTGTGATACATTTATGACGCATACTTATGACATGTTTGTGACGCATGCTTGTGACGCATACTTATGACATGTTTGTGACGCATGCTTGTGACGCATACTTATGACGCAAGCTTGTGACGCATGTTCATGCCTAGGCGAGGTTCAACCTTCAGGGGAAAGTTACGTCTGTAAGAGACTGTTAGCATATTAAGTTCTGACACACTCTTCTAAGTTGTCTTCTAAGGTTTGACCTCATGTCAGGCTCTGTAGACTCATGTTAGGCACTGTAGACCTATGTTAGGCACTGTAGACTTATGTTAGGCACTGTAGACTTATGTTAGGCACTGTAGACTCATGTTAAGCACTGTAGACCTATGTTACGCACTGGAGACTCATGTTAAGCACTGTAGACTCATGTTAAGCACTGTAGACTCATGTTAAGCACTGTAGACCTATGTTACGCACTGTAGACCTATGTTACGCACTGTAGACTCATGTTAAGCACTGTAGACTCATGTTAAGCACTGTAGACTCATGTTAATGCACTGTAGACCCATGTTAAGCACTGTAGACCTATGTTACGCACTGTAGACTCATGTTAAGCACTGTAGAACTATGTTACGCACTGTAGACTCATGTTAAGCACTGTAGACCTATGTTACGCACTGGAGACTCATGTTCAGCACTGTAGACCTATGTTACGCACTGGAGACTCATGTTAAGCTCTGTAGACCTATGTTACGCACTGTAGACTCATGTTAAGCACTGTAGACCTATGTTACGCACTGGAGACTCATGTTAAGCACTGTAGACTCATGTTAAGCACTGTAGGCCTATGTTAAGCACTGTAGACTCATGTTAAGCACTGTAGACTCATGTTAAGCACTGTAGACCTATGTTACGCACTGGAGACTCATGTTAAGCTCTGTAGACCTATGTTACGCACTGTAGACTCATGTTAAGCACTGTATACCTATGTTACGCACTGGAGACTCATGTTAAGCTCTGTAGACCTATGTTACGCACTGGAGACTCATGTTAAGCTCTGTAGACCTATGTTACGCACTGTAGACTCATGCTAGGCACTGGAGACTTATGTTACGCACTGTAGACTCATGTTAAGCACTGTAGACTCATGTTAAGCACTGTAGACCTATGTTACGCACTGGAGACTCATGTTAAGCACTGTAGACCTATGTTACGCACTGGAGACTCATGTTAAGCACTGTAGACCTATGTTACGCACTGGAGACTCATGTTAAGCTCTGTAGACCTATGTTACGCACTGGAGACTCATGTTAAGCACTGTAGACCTATGTTACGCACTGTAGACTCATGCTAGGCCCTGTAGACTTATGTTACGCACTGTAGACTCATGTTAAGCACTGTAGACTCATGTTAAGCACTGTAGACCTATGTTACGCACTGGAGACTCATGTTAAGCTCTGTAGACCTATGTTACGCACTGGAGACTCATGTTAAGCACTGTAGACCTATGTTACGCACTGGAGACTCATGTTAAGCTCTGTAGACCTATATTACGCACTGGAGACTCATGTTAAGCACTGTAGACCTATGTTACGCACTGTAGACTCATGTTAAGCACTGTAGACCTATGTTACGCACTGGAGACTCATGTTAAGCTCTGTAGACCTATGTTACGCACTGGAGACTCATGTTAAGCTCTGTAGACCTATGTTACGCACTGGAGACTCATGTTAAGCACTGTAGACCTATGTTACGCACTGTAGACTCATGCTAGGCACTGGAGACTCATGTTACACACTGTAGACTCATGTTAAGCACTGTAGACCTATGTTAGGCACTGTAGACTCATGTTAAGCACTGTAGACCTATGTTAGGCACTGTAGACTCATGTTAGGCACTGTAGGAACAAGGTGTCAGGCACTGTAGGAACAAGGTGTTAGGCACTGAAGGAACAAGGTGTCAGGCACTGTAGGAACAAGGTGTCAGAGCACTGTAGAAACAAGATGTCAGGCACTGTAGAAACAAGATGTCAGGCACTGTAGGAACAAGGTGTCAGGCACTGTAGGAACAAGGTGTCAGGCACTGTAGGAACAAAGTGTCAGGCACTGTATGAACAAGATGTCAGGCACTGTAGGAACAAGGTGTCAGGCACTGTAGGAACAAGGTGTCAGGCACTGTAGGAACAAGGTGTCAGGCACTGTAGGAACAAGGTGTCAGGCACTGTAGGAACAAGGTGTCAGGCACTGTAGAAACAAGATGTCAGGCACTGTAGGAACAAGGTGTCAGACACTGTAGGAACAAGGTGTCGGGCACTGTAGGAACAAGGTGTCAGGCACTGTAGGAACAAGGTGTCAGACACTGTAGAAACAAGGTGTCAGGCACTGTAGGAACAAGGTGTCAGACACTGTAGGAACAAGGTGTCAGGCACTGTAGAAACAAGGTGTCAGGCACTGTAGGAACAAGGTGTCAGACACTGTAGGAACAAGGTGTCAGGCACTGTAGGAACAAGGTGTCAGGCACTGTAGAAACAAGATGTCAAGCATGAAATTCAAAGCATCCTTGTCCTGACTGAGAGATGGACCGTCAGGCTGACACCAGTGATCTTTTTAAGTCAAGACCATCACAACAGTCTTGCTCAAGTGACTTATTCAACACACTTTAACAACCTCACCTCAACACTTTAACAACCTCACCTCAACACTTTAACAACCTCACCTTAACTTAACACTTCAACAACCTCATCTCAACGCTTCAACAACCTCATCTCAACACTTCAACAACCTCATCTCAACACTTCAACAACCTCATCTCAACGCTTCAACAACCTCATCTCAACACTTCAACAACCTCATCTCAACACTTCAACAACCTCATCTCAACGCTTCAACAACCTCATCTCAACACTTCAACAACCTCATCTCAACACTTCAACAACCTCATCTCAACACTTCAACAACCTCATCTCAACACTTTAACAACCTCATCTCAACACTTCAACAACTTCATCTCAACACTTCAACAACCTCATCTCAACACTTTAACAACCTCATCTCAACACTTCAACAACTTCATCTCAACACTTCAACAACCTCATCTCAACACTTTAACAACCTTATCTCAACACTTTAACAACCTCATCTCAACACTTCAACAACATCACCTTAACACTTCAACAACCTATCTCAAATACTTTAACAACTTCATCTCAACACTTTAACAACCTCACCTTAACACTTCAACAACCTCATCTCAACACTTCAACAACTTCATCTCAACACTTCAACAACTTCATCTCAACGCTTCAACAACCTCATCTCAACGCTTCAACAACCTCATCTCAACACTTCAACAACTTCATCTCAACGCTTCAACAACCTCATCTCAACACTTCAACAACCTCACCTCAACACTTCAACATCCTCACCCAACACTTCAACAACCTCACCTCAACACTTCAACAACCTCACCTCAACACTTCAACAACCTCATCTCAACACTTCAACAACCTCATCTCAACACTTCAACATCCTCACCTCAACACTTCAACAACCTCATCTCAACGCTTCAACAACCTCACCTCAACACTTCAACATCCTCACCTCAACACTTCAACAACCTCATCTCAACACTTCGACAACCTCACCTCAACACTTCGACAACCTCACCTCAACACTTTCACATCCACAGTCACTGTACCCACATCTCCAGCCACTGTACCCACATCCCTAGTCACTGTATCCACATCCCCATCCATTGTACCCACATGACCAGTCACTGTACCCAAATCCCCAGTCACTGCACCCACATCCCCAGTCACTGTATCCACATCCCTAGTCACTGTATCCACATCCCCAGCCATTGTACCCATATCCTTAGTCACTGCACCCAGATCCCCAGTCACTGTACCCACATCCCCAGTCACTGTACCCACATCCCCAGTCACTGTACCCACATCCCAAGTCACTGCACCCACATCCCCAGTCACTGTACCCACATCCACAGTCACTGTATTCACATCCACAGTCACTGTACCCACTTCTCCAGCCACTGTACCCACATCCCTAGTCACTGTATCCACATCCCCAGCCATTGTACCCATATCCAAAGTCACTGTACCCACATCCCCAGTCACTGTACCCACATCCCCAGTCACTGTACCCACATCCCCAGTCACTGCACCCACATCCCCAGTTACTGTACCCACATCCACAGTCACTGTACCCACATCCCCAGCCACTGTACCCACATCCTTAGTCACTGTATCCACATCCCCAACCTCTGTACCCACATCTCTAGTCACTGTATCCACATCCCCAGTCACTGTACCCACATCCGCAGTCACTGCACCCACATCCCCAGTCGCTGTACCCACATCCCCAGTCGCTGCACCCACATCCCCAGCCATTGTACCCACATCCCTAGTCACTGTACCCACATCCCTTGTCACTGTACCCACATCACCAGTCACTGTACCCACATCACCAGTCACTGCACCCACATCACCAGTCACTGTACCCACATCCCCAGTCACTGTACCCACATCACCAGTCACTGCACCCATATCACCAGTCACTGTACCCACATCCCTAGTCACTGTATCCACATCACCAGTCACTGCACCCACATCACCAGTCACTGCACCCACATCCCCAGTCACTGTACCCACATCCCCAGTCACTGCACCCATATCACCAGTCACTGCACCCACATCACCAGTCACTGTACCCACATCCCCAGTCACTGTACCCACATCACCAGTCACTGCACCCATATCACCAGTCACTGCACCCACATCACCAGTCACTGTACCCACATCCCTAGTCACTGTATCCACATCACCAGTCACTGTACCCACATCCCCAGTCACTGAACCCACATCCCCAGTCACTGTACCCACATCACCAGTCACTGTACCCACATCCCTAGTCACTGTATCCACATCACCAGTCACTGTACCCACATCCCCAGTCACTGCACCCACATCCCAAGTCACTGTACCCACATCACCAGTCACTGTACCCACATCCCCAGTCACTGTACCCACATCACCAGTCACTGTACCCACATCCCAGTCACCGCTGTCGTATGTATCACCGTCGTCAGTGACACATCACTGCTCTTTCCACGATACATTTTTGTGGTAGGTGAAGCGAGGCGTCCCAGGCTGGACGCTATCTTGGGAGCGTCCCATTTGTCGCCCTACTGCCTCTTATTGTGTGTGTGTGTGTGTGTGTGTGGTGTGTGTATGTGTGTGGTGTGTGTGTGTGTGTTTATGTGTGTGTGTGTGAGTGTGTATGTGTGGTGTGTGTGTGTGTGTGTGTTTATGTGTGTGTGTGTGTGTGAGTGTGTGTATGTGTGTGAGTGTGTGTATGTGTGGTGTGTGTGTGTGTGTGTGTGTGTGTGTATGTGTGTGTTTATGTGTGTGTGTGTGTGTGTGTGTGAGTGTGTGTATGTGTGTGGTGTGTGTGTGTATGTGTGTGTGTGTGAGTGTGTGGTGTGTGTGTATGTGTGGTGTGTGTGAGTTTATGTTTGTATGTGTGTGTATGTGTGTGTGTGTGTGTGTGTTAGTTACCATTTTGTCCTAGGTGCATGTCAATTAGACACTAGGCCTGTTGTATGTATGTGTGTGTGTGTGTGTGTGTGTGTGTGTGTGTAACGAAACACTTCGAAATGTTTCGGCCCCGCCGGGAATTGAACCCGGGCCCTCCGTGCGTGAAGCAAGAGCGCTAGCCACCATGCCATCGGGGCGTGTGTGTGTATGTGTGTGGTGTGTGTGTGTGTGTGAGTGTGTGTATGTGTATGTGTGTGGTGTGTGTGTGTGTGTGTGTATGTGTGTGGTGTGTGTGTGAGTGTCTGTATGTATGTGGTGTGTGTATGTGTGGTGCGTGTGAGTGTGTGTGTGTGTGTGTGTGTGTGTGTGTGTGTGTGTGTGTGTGTGTGTGTGTACTCACCTAATTGTGGTTACAGGGGTCGAGACTTAGCTCCTGGCCCCAACTCTTCACTGGCCGCTACTAGGTCCTCTCTCTCCCTGTTCCATGAGCTTTATCATACATCGTCTTAAAGCTATGTATGGTTCCTGCCTCCACTACATCACTTGCTAGACTATTCCACTTCCTGACAACTCTATGACTGAAGAAATACTTCCTAACATCCCTTTGACTCGTCTGAGTCTTCAACTTCCAATTGTGACCCGTTGTTTCTGTGTCCTCTCTCTGGAACAGCCTGTCTCTGTACACCTTATCTATTCCACGCAGTATTTTGTATGTCATTATCATGTCTCCCCTAACCTTACTGTCCTCCAGTGTCGTCAGGCCGATTTCCCTTAACCTTTTTTCATAAGACATTCCCCTTAGCTCTGGAACTAGCCTTGTTGCAAACCTTTGCACTTTCTCTAATTTCTTGACGTGCTTGACCAGGTGTGGGTTCCACACTGGTGCTGCATACTCCAATATGGGCCTGACGTACACAGTGTACAGTGTCTTGAACGATTCCTTACTAAGGTATCGGAAAGCTATTTTCAGGTTTACCAGGCGACCATATGCTGCAGCAGTTATCTGGTTGATGTGTGCTTCCGGAGATGTGCTCGGTGTTATACTCACCCCAAGATATTTCTCCTTGAGTGAGGTTTGCAGTCTTTGGCCACCTAGTGTATACTCTGTCTGCGGTCTTCTTTGTTCCTATGTGTACTCACCTAGTTGTGGTTGCAGGGGTCGAGTCATAGTTCCTGGCCCCGCCTATTCACTGGCTGCTACTAGGTCTCTCTCCCTTCGCCATGAGCCTTATCATGTATGTGTGTGCCCACCTAGTTGCTCACCTAGTTGTGGTTGCAGGGGTCGAGTCATAGCTCCTGGCCCTACCTCTTCACTGGCCGCTACTGGGTCTCTCTCCCATCGCCATGAGCCTTATTATACCTCTTCTTAAAGCTATGAATGGATCCTGCCTCCACTTCATCGCTTCCCTAGCTATTCCACTTCCCGACCACTCTGTGACTGAAGAAATACTTCCTAACATCCCTGTGATTCCAGCTGTGCCCCGTTGTTGCTGTGTCCCATCTCTGGAACATTCTGTCTCTGTCCACCTTGTCAATTCCTCTCAGCATTTTATATGTCGTTATCATGTCCCCCTTTACTCTCCTGTCCTCCAGTGTCGTCAGGTCGATTTCCCTTAACCTCTCCTCGTAGGACATACCCCTTAGCTCCGGGACTAGTCGTATTGCAAACCTTTGCACTTTCTCTAGTTTCTTTATGTGCTTGGCTAGGTGTGGGTTCCAAACTGGTGCTGCATACTCCAGTATGGGCCTAACGTACACAGTGTAAAGGGTCCTGAACGATTCCTTATTAAGATGTCGGAATGCTGTTCTTAAGTTTGCTAGGCACCCGTATGCTGCAGCAGTTATTTGGTTGATGTGCGCCTCAGGAGATGTGCCTGGTGTTATACTCACCCCAAGATTTTTTTTCAAGGAGCCAGTTACTGGACCAGGCTTGTAGCCTGTCTAGGTCTCTTTTTAGTCCTGCCTGATCCTCAACTGATTTAATTCTTCTCATTAACTTCACATCATCTGCAAACAGTGACACTTCTGAGTCTATCCCTTCCGTTATGTCATTCACATATACCAAAAACAGTACAGGTCTTAGGACTGACCCTTGTGGAACCCCACTCGTCACAGGTGCCCACTCTGACACCTCGTCACGTACCATGACTCGTTGTTGCCTCCCTGTCAGATATTCTCTGATCCATTGCAGTGCCTTTCCTGTTACGTGTGCCTGATCCACTAGCTTTTGCATTAACCTCTTGTGAGGAACTGTGACGAACGCCTTCGTGCAGTCCAAGAAAATGCAGTCTATCCACCCCTCTCTCTCGTGTCTTACTTCTGTCACCTTGTCATAAAACTCCAGTAGGTTTGTGACACAGGATTTTCCTTCCCTGAAACCGTGCTGGTTGTCGTTTATAAGCTTGTGTCTTTCTAGGTGTATGTGTGTGTGTGTGTGTATGTGTGTATGTGTATGTGTGTGTATTTGTGTTTGTGTGTGTGTATTTTTTCCACTATTGCGTTTTAGTCATCACTCTAATACAAGGGTCAGGATGACCTTAAATTTTGTCATCTCCATAAAGGGGGTGAATATCGTGGTACAGTAGTGATCACCGTCATCATCAACACAATAGTGACTGATCACCGTCATGATCAACACTGTAGTGACTGATCACCGTCATCATCAACACAGTAGTGACTGATCACCGTTATGATCAACACAGTAGTGACTGATCACCGTCATCATCAATACAGTAGTGACTGATCACCGTTATGATCAACACAGTAGTGACTGATCACCGTCATGATCAACACAGTAGTGACTGATCACCGTCATCATCAAAACAGTAGTGATTGATCACCGTCATCATCAACACAGTAGTGACTGCTCTCCGTCATGATCAACACAGTAGTGACTGATCACCGTCATGATCAACACAGTAGTGACTGATCACCGTCATGATCAACACAGTAGTGACTGATCACCGTCATCATCAACACAGTAGTGACTGATCACCGTCATGATCAACACAGTAGTGACTGCTCACCGTCATGATCAACACAGTAGTGACTGATCACCGTCATCATCAACACAGTAGTAATTGTCACCGTCATATCAACACAGTAGTGATTGATACCGTCATATCAACACAGTAGTGACTGATCACCGTCATGATCAACACAGTAGTGACTGTCCCGTCATGATCAACACAGTAGTGACTGATCACCGTCATATCAACACGTAGTGACTGCCCGTCATGATCAACACAGTAGTGACTGTCTCCGTCATGATCAACACAGTAGTGACTGATCACCGTCATGATCAACACAGTAGTGACTGATCACCGTCATCATCAACACAGTAGTGATTGATCACCGTCATGATCAACACAGTAGTGACTGATCACCGTCATCATCAACACAGTAGTGACTGCTCTCCGTCATGATCAACACAGTAGTGACTGATCACCGTCATGATCGACACAGTAGTGACTGATCACCGTCATCATCAACACAGTAGTGACTGCTCTCCGTCATGATCAACACAGTAGTGACTGCTCTCCGTCATGATCAACACAGTAGTGACTGATCACCGTCATGATCAACACAGTAGTGACTGATCACCGTCATCATCAACACAGTAGTGATTGATCACCGTCATGATCAACACAGTAGTGACTGATCACCGTCATCATCAACACAGTAGTGATTGATCACCGTCATCATCAACACAGTAGTGACTGATCACCGTCATCATCAACACAGTAGTGATTGATCACCGTCATCATCAACACAGTAGTGACTGATCTCCGTCATGATCAACACAGTAGTGACTGCTCTCCGTCATGATTAACACAGTAGTGACTGCTCTCCGTCATGATCAACACAGTAGTGATTGATCACCGTCATGATCAACACAGTAGTGATTGATCACCGTCATGATCAACACAGTAGTGACTGATCACCGTCATCATCAACACAGTAGTGATTGATCACCGTCATCATCAACACAGTAGTGACTGTTCTCCGTCATCATCAACACAGTAGTGACTGCTCTCCGTCATCATCAACACAGTAGTGACTGCTCTCCGTCATGATCAACACAGTAGTGACTGATCACCGTCATGATCAACACAGTAGTGACTGATCACCGTCATCATCAACACAGTAGTGACTTCTCCGTCATCATCAACACAGTAGTGACTGATCACCGTCATGATCAACACAGTAGTGACTGATCACCGTCATCATCAACACAGTAGTGACTGATCACCGTCATGATCAACACAGTAGTGACTGATCACCGTCATCATCAACACAGTAGTGACTGCTCTCCGTCATCATCAACACAGTAGTGACTGCTCTCCTTCATGATCAACACAGTAGTGACTGATCACCGTCATCATCAACACAGTAGTGACTGCTCTCTGTCATCATCAACACAGTAGTCTGATCCGTCATGATCAACACAGTAGTGACTGATCCCGTCATCATCAACACAATAGTGACTGATCACCGTCATCATCAACACAGTAGTGATTGATCACCGTCATCATCAACACAGTAGTGACTGATCACCGTCATCAACACAGTAGTGATTGATCACCGTCATCATCAACACAGTAGTGACTGATCACCGTCATCATCAACACAGTAGTGATTGATCACCGTCATCATCAACACAGTAGTGACTGATCACCGTCATCATCAACACAGTAGTGATTGATCACCGTCATGATCAACACAGTAGTGACTGCTCTCCGTCATGATCAACACAGTAGTGACTGCTCTCAGTCATGATCAACACAGTAGTGACTGCTCACCGTCATCATCAACACAGTAGTGACTGATCACCGTCATCATCAACACAGTAGTGACTGATCACCGTCATGATCAACACAGTAGTGACTGATCACCGTCATCATCAACACAGTAGTGACTGCTCTCCGTCATGATCAACACAGTAGTGACTGCTCTCCGTCATGATCAACACAGTAGTGACTGATCACCGTCATGATCAACACAGTAGTGACTGCTCTCCGTCATGATCAACACAGTAGTGACTGCTCACCGTAATGATCAACACAGTAGTGACTGCTCTCTGTCATGATCAACACAGTAGTGACTGATCACCGTCATGATCAACACAGTAGTGACTGATCACCGTCATGATCAACACAGTAGTGACTGCTCTCCGTCATGATCAACACAGTAGTGACTGATCAACGTCATGATCAACACAGTAGTGACTGATCACCGTCATGATTAACACAGTAGTGACTGCTCACCGTCATGATCAACACAGTAGTGACTGATCTCTGTCATGATCAACACAGTAGTGACTGCTCTCCGTCATGATCAACACAGTAGTGACTGCTCTCCGTCATGATCAACACAGTAGTGACTGATCACCGTCATGATCAACACAGTAGTGACTGCTCTCCGTCATCAACACAGTAGTGACTGATCACCGTCATGATCAACACAGTAGTGACTGCTCTCCGTCATCAACACAGTAGTGACTGCTCTCCGTCATCAACACAGTAGTGACTGCTCTCTGTCATGATCAACACAGTAGTGACTGCTCTCCGTCATCAACACAGTAGTGACTGCTCTCCGTCATGATCAACACAGTAGTGACTGATCTCTGTCATGATCAACACAGTAGTGACTGCTCTCCGTCATGATCAACACAGTAGTGACTGCTCTCCGTCATGATCAACACAGTAGTGACTGATCACCGTCATGATCAACACAGTAGTGACTGCTCTCCGTCATCAACACAGTAGTGACTGCTCTCCGTCATCAACACAGTAGTGACTGCTCTCTGTCATGATCAACACAGTAGTGACTGCTCTCCGTCATCAACACAGTAGTGACTGCTCTCCGTCATGATCAACACAGTAGTGACTGATCACCGTCATCATCAACACAGTAGGCTTATGTATCAGTCAATATTCTTGTGGTAAGGCCAGCAGGTCTTCCTGCTAAGTAATATATATCCCAGCCTCAAGAAACTGGTTGGGGCACCATAATTTTAGTTACTAACTTTTACCTCTCGCTGCTAGATACTAGCCCCTCGTCTAGGTACATGAGAGACATAGCAGTCAAGGACAACCTTCCGTCCTTGATTAAGGATTCTGGTGTATTATGTAGAGTGGTGGTCCCCAACCTTCAGTGTTTGAAAGGAAGTCTGCTCAAGAGGCCGATTTTATTAACTAACAACAAACTCGTTTTCCCAGTTTAATCTCTCAAATGAAAGACATACATAACTGAGTATGTAATTAAATAAATGGCATCATTAAAATAAACTTACTTGTTTAATGAGATAGTTGATGATGCCTTGTTGACACTATATTCTTAATTTCCGATTCAGTGGTAGAAAGTTTTAAGCGTAGATCAGGTCCCATATTCATCCTGTTACTCTATTTTGATTTTATATATAAAAAGTTGGGAGAAAACCTGTTCATATATATATGTAGTGAGGAATGACTTAAAATATCTCAGTGCTTTCTATCACACTTCTGGCTACTAATTTTTCTCATGAAATCAAGTCTGTTAAACCTCGCAAGTGCTGAAGTTGTTATTTAAACCTCGCAAGTGCTGAAGATGTTATTTAAACCTCGCAAGTGCTGAAGATGTTATTTAAACCTCGCAAATGCGAGGGGATGTAAATAGCGTGCTGAAAATATACAACCAAGACAGGACTCGCAGCAATGGTTTCAAGTTGGAAAAGTTCAGATTCAGGAAGGATATAGGAAAGCACTGGTTTGGTAATAGAGTTGTGGATGAGTGGAACAAACTCCCGAGTACCGTCATAGATGCTAAGACGTTGTGTAGTTTTAAAAATAGGTTAGATAAATACATGGGTGGGTGTGGATGGGTGTGAGTTTGGACGTGACTAGCTTGTACTAGGTCAGATGCAGTGCTCCTTCCTTAAGTGAATGTAACCTGACCTGTACTAATTCCTTAAGTGGAAGTGACCTGACCACGTGGTCGGCTGGACAATTATATGAGTGGGTGCGGTTGGGTGTGAATTGGTCCTGACTAGCTTGTGCTACTAGGTCAGATGCAGTGCTCTTTCCTTAAGTGAATGTAACCTGACCTTGCTGGGTCGGGGCATTGGCTTAAGCCGTTGGAGATTTGGACCTGCCTCGCATGGGCCAGTAGGCATGCTGCAGTGTTCCTTCTTTCTTATGTTCTTAAACATCACAAGTGCTGAAGTTGTCGTTTAAACCTCGAAAGTGCTGAAGTTGTTGTTTAAACATCGCAAGTGCTGATGTTGTTGTTTAAACCTCACAAGTGCTGAAGTTGTTGTTTAAACCTCGCAAGTGCTGAAGTTGTTGTTTAAACCTCACAAGTGCTGAAGTTGTTGTTTAAACCTCACAAGTGCTGAAGTTGTTGTTTAAACCTCGCAAGTGCTGAAGTTGTTGTTTAAACCTCACAAGTGCTGAAGTTGTTGTTTAAACCTCACAAGTGCTGAAGTTGTTGTTTAAACCTCGCAAGTGCTGAAGATGTTATTTAAACCTCGCAAGTGCTGAAGTTGTTGTTTAAACCTCGCAAGTGCTGAAGCTGTTGTTTAAACCTCGCAAGTGCTGAAGTTGTTGTTTAAACCTCGCAAGTGCTGAAGTTGTTAAACCTCGCAAGTGCTGAAGATGTTGTTTAAACCTCGCAAGTGCTGAAGATGTTGTTTAAACCTCGCAAGTGCTGAAGATGTTATTTAAACCTCGCAAGTGCTGAAGTTGTTGTTTAAACCTCGCAAGTGCTGAAGCTGTTGTTTAAACCTCGCAAGTGCTGAAGATGTTATTTAAACCTCGAGAGTGCTGAAGTTGTTGTTTAAACCTCGCAAGTGCTGAAGATGTTGTTTAAACCTCGCAAGTGCTGAAGATGTTATTTAAACCTCGCAAGTGATGAAGTTGTTGTTTAAACCTCGCAAGTGCTGAAGTTGTTGTTTAAACATCGCAAGTGCTGAAGTTGTTGTTTAAACCTCGCAAGTGCTGAAGTTGTTGTTTAAACCTCGCAAGTGCTGAAGTTGTTGTTTAAACCTCGCAAGTGGTGAAGATGTTGTTTAAACCTCGCAAGTGCTGAAGTTGTTAAACCTCACAAGTGCTGAAGATGTTATATAAACCTCGCAAGTGCTGAAGTTGTTGTTTAAATCTCGCAAGTGCTGAAGTTGTTGTTTAAACCTCGCAAGTGCTGAAGTTGTTGTTTAAACCTCGCAAGTGCTGAAGTTGTTAAACCTCGCAAGTGCTGAAGATGTTGTTTAAACCTCGCAAGTGCTGAATTGTTGTTTAAACTCGCAAGTGCTTAAGTTGTTAAACATCGCAAGTGCTGAAGTTGTTGTTTAAAAATCGCAAGTGCTGAATTATTGTTTAAACCTCGCAAGTGCTGAAGTTGTTGTTTAAATCTCGCAAGTGCTGAAGTTGTTGTTTAAACCTCGCAAGTGCTGGAGTTGTTGTTTAAACCTCGCATGTGCTGAAGTTGTTGTTTAAACCTCGCAAGTGCTGGAGTTGTTGTTTAAACCTCGCAAGTGCTGAAGTTGTTGTTTAAACCTCGCAAGTGCTGAAGTTGTTGTTTAAACCTCGCAAGTGCTGAAGTTGTTGTTTAAACCTCGCAAGTGCTGAAGTTGTTAAACCTCACAAGTGCTGAAGATGTTATTTAAACTTCGCAAGTGCTGAAGTTGTTGTTTAAGCCTCGGAAGTGCTGAAGTTATTGTTATAACGTCGCAAGTGCTGAAGTTGTTGTTTAAACCTCGCAAGTGCTGAAGATGTTGTCTAAATCTCGCAAGTGCTGAAGTTGTTAAACCTCGCAAGTGCTGAAGTTGTTGTTTAAACCTCGCAAGTGCTGAAGTTGTCGTTTAAACCTCGCAAGTGCTGAAGTTGTTGTTTAAACCTCGCAAGTGCTGAAGTTGTTAAACCTCGCAAGTGCTGAAGATGTTGTTTAAACCTCGCAAGTGCTGAATTGTTGTTTAAACTCGCAAGTGCTGAAGTTGTTAAACATCGCAAGTGCTGAAGTTGTTGTTTAAACCTCGCAAGTGCTGAATTATTGTTTAAACCTCGCAAGTGCTGAAGTTGTTGTTTAAACCTCGCAAGTGCTGAAGTTGTTGTTTAAACCTCGCAAGTGCTGGAGTTGTTGTTTAAACCTCGCAAGTGCTGAAGTTGTTGTTTAAACCTCGCAAGTGCTGAAGTTGTTAAACCTCGCAAGTGCTGCAGTTGTTAAACCTCGCAAGTGCTGAAGTTGTAATGTTTTAAACCTCGCAAGTGCTGAAGTTGTTGTTTAAACCTCGCAAGTGCTGGAGTTGTTGTTTAAACCTCGCAAGTGCTGAAGTTGTTGTTTAAACCTCGCAAGTGCTGAAGTTGTTAAACCTCGCAAGTGCTGAAGTTGTTAAACCTCGCAAGTGCTGAAGTTGTTGTTTAAACCTCGCAAGTGCTGAAGTTGTTAAACCTCGCAAGTGCTGAATTATGTTTAAACCTCGCAAGTGCTGAAGTTTTGTTTAAACCTCGCAAGTGCTGAAGTTGTTGTTTAAACCTCGCAAGTGCTGGAGTTGTTGTTTAAACCTCGCAAGTGCTGAAGTTGTTGTTTAAACCTCGCAAGTGCTGAAGTTGTTAAACCTCGCAAGTGCTGAAGTTGTTAAACCTCGCAAGTGCTGAAGTTGTTGTTTAAACCTCGCAAGTGCTGAAGTTGTTAAACCTCGCAAGTGCTGAATTATTGTTTAAACCTCGCAAGTGCTGAAGTTGTTGTTTAAACCTCGCAAGTGCTGAAGTTGTTGTTTAAACCTCGCAAGTGCTGAAGTTGTTGTTTAAACCTCGCAAGTGCTGAAGTTGTTGTTTAAACCTCGCAAGTGCTGAAGTTGTTAAACCTCGCAAATGCTGAAGTTGTTAAACCTCGCAAGTGCTGAAGTTGTTGTTTAAACCTCGCAAGTGCTGAAGTTGTTGTTTAAACCTCGCAAGTGCTGAAGTTGGTAAACCTCGCAAGTTCTGAAGTTGTTGTTTAAACCTCGCAAGTGCTGGAGTTGTTGTTTAAACCTCGCAAGTGCTGAAGTTGTTGTTTAAACCTCGCAAGTGCTGAAGTTGTTAAACCTCGCAAGTGCTGAAGTTGTTAAACCTCGCAAGTGCTGAAGTTGTTGTTTAAACCTCGCAAGTGCTGAAGTTGTTAAACCTCGCAAGTGCTGAATTATTGTTTAAACCTCGCAAGTGCTGAAGTTGTTGTTTAAACCTCGCAAGTGCTGAAGTTGTTGTTTAAACCTCGCAAGTGCTGGAGTTGTTGTTTAAACCTCGCAAGTGCTGAAGTTGTTGTTTAAACCTCGCAAGTGCTGAAGTTGTTGTTTAAACCTCGCAAGTGCTGAAGTTGGTAAACCTCGCAAGTTCTGAAGTTGTTGTTTAAACCTCGCAAGTGCTGGAGTTGTTGTTTAAACCTCGCAAGTGCTGAAGTTGTTGTTTAAACCTCGCAAGTGCTGAAGTTGTTAAACCTCGCAAGTGCTGAAGTTGTTAAACCTCGCAAGTGCTGAAGTTGTTGTTTAAACCTCGCAAGTGCTGAAGTTGTTAAACCTCGCAAGTGCTGAATTATTGTTTAAACCTCGCAAGTGCTGAAGTTGTTGTTTAAACCTCGCAAGTGCTGAAGTTGTTGTTTAAACCTCGCAAGTGCTGGAGTTGTTGTTTAAACCTCGCAAGTGCTGAAGTTGTTGTTTAAACCTCGCAAGTGCTGAAGTTGTTGTTTAAACCTCGTAAGTGCTGAAGTTGTTAAACCTCGCAAGTGCTGAAGTTGTTGTTTAAACCTCGCAAGTGCTGGAGTTGTTGTTTAAACCTCGCAAGTGCTGAAGTTGTTGTTTAAACCTCGCAAGTGCTGAAGTTGTTAAACCTCGCAAGTGCTGAAGTTGTTAAACCTCGCAAGTGCTGAAGTTGTTAAATCTCGCAAATGCTGGAGGAAAACGTTTCTAATGTCTTCAGTTGAACTTTATCAGCTTTATCGTAAGTAATTATATATGTTACATTGCAGCCTATTGAAGATCTTGAGTTTAGCTCACTGACCCCAGTACTGCCTTTGTGGACCCCAGGGGTCCGCGGTCCACACCTTGAGACAAGGCTAGTAAAGCAGAAGGCTCTCTCCCTATACTCCGGTCACTGCCGGCATTGAACAGGGGAAAAAAAATTCCATTCTATAATGAAAAAAATGGCATGGAAATTACCTAAGAGATGGAAGTGCATGGAAGGCATGGGATACAAACTGCCTCTATAGTTTAGTATTGTTCCTGTCGTAGTTGCTGGTGTTGCTCCACTGCCACTCACTGTGTTGTGTGTAGCACTGCCACTCACTGTGTTGTGTGTAGCACTGCCACTCACTGTGATGTGTGTAGCACTGTCACTCACTGTGCTGTGTGTAGCACTGTCACTCACTGTGATGTGTGTAGCACTGCCACTCACTGTGATGTGTGTAGCACTGCCACTCACTGTGCTGTGTGTAGCACTGCCACTCACTGTGATGTGTGTAGCACTGTCACTCACTGTGCTGTGTGTAGCACTGCCACTCACTGTGTTGTGTGTAGCACTATCACTCACTGAGCTGTGAGTAGCACTGTCACTCACTGTGCTGTGTGTAGCACTGCCACTCACTGTGTTGTGTGTAGCACTATCACTCACTGAGCTGTGAGTAGCACTGTCACTCACTGTGCTGTGTGTAGCACTGCCACTCACTGTGATGTGTGTAGCACTGCCACTCACTGTGCTGTGAGTAGCACTGCCACTCACTGAGCTGTGAGTAGCACTGCCACTCACTGAGCTGTGAGTAGCACTGTCACTCACTGAGCTGTGAGTAGCACTGCCACTCACTGAGCTGTGAGTAGCACTGCCACTCACTGAGCTGTGAGTAGCACTGCCACTCACTGAGCTGTGAGTAGCACTGCCACTCACTGAGCTGTGAGTAGCACTGCCACTCACTGAGCTGTGAGTAGCACTGCACCACTGAGCGGAGCACTGCACCACTGAGCTGTGAGTAGCACTGTCACTCACTGAGCTGTGAGTAAGCACTGCCACTCACTGAGCTGTGAGTAGCACTGTCACTCACTGAGCTGTGAGTAGCACTGCCACTCACTGAGCTGTGAGTAGCACTGCCACTCACTGAGCTGTGAGTAGCACTGTCACTCACTGAGCTGTGAGTAGCACTGTCACTCACTGAGCTGTGAGTAGCACTGCCACTCACTGAGCTGTGAGTAGCACTGCCACTCACTGAGCTGTGAGTAGCACTGTCACCACTGAGCTGTGAGTAGCACTGCCACTCACTGAGCTGTGAGTAGCACTGCCACTCACTGAGCTGTGAGTAGCACTGCCACTCACTGAGCTGTGAGTAGCACTGTCACTCACTGAGCTGTGAGTAGCACTGCCACTCACTGAGCTGTGAGTAGCACTGCCACTACTTTAGTTTACCAATAGTTCTACTTCTGGATGGAGTGGTGGAGGTAGACCCACACCACTGCTAAAACTACCACAACTACCACCACTGCTATAACTACTACCACTACCACAACTTCTACTACTACTATTGTTATTGACTTGGATGGTTAATTGTTAACTAGTGTTCCCGGTGTTCACCTCTGAACTACCATCATTAATAACTTAGTTACAGTTCGAGTCGGTATAATATCTAATTCAATAATAAGTTTGCAGAGTGATTGTTTGGCGGCTTCTTGAATGAGTTCTTTGTCTGTGTGATTGCAGCCTCAGCAGGTACTTTGTTCTGTTCTATTATAATTGTCGTCGCATAATAAATAATACACATTATTGCATTTCTTGCTACGATGATTCATTCCACAGTCTTCAGTTTTTTGAATAAGTTTGCATTTGGAATAGTTGTGTGGTTTAAGATTATCTTCCACTACTACCACAGTGACCAGCTAGTAACACTCAACATGTTTTTATATATATATATATATATATATATATATATATATATATATATATATATATATATATATATATATATATATATATACAATCGAGTAAGTCAGCAAGGCAAGGCGAGGTATTTTGTTGCGAAAGGCATGTGGATTTCCGGTTATGCTTCAGAAAATTAAAGATCATGTCTCTAACAATAGTCTTTATTGGTTGACCTAAAACTGTTGGTAAACTGATAAGACGATGGTGACCAGTCTCCTGGTATATGGACTCATGGGACAACACTGCTGGTGACCAGTCTCCTGGTACATGGACTCATGGGACAACACTGCTGGTGACCAGTCTCCTGGTATATGGACTCATGGGACAACATTGCTGGTGACCAGTTTCCTGGTACATGGACTCATGGGACAACATTACTGGTGACCAGTCTCCTGGTACATGGACTCATGGGACAACATTGCTGGTGACCAGTCTCCTGGTACCTGGACTCCTGGGACAACACTGCTGGTGACCAGTCTCCTGGTACCTGGACTTCTGGGACAACACTGCTGGTGACGAGTCTCCTGGTACTTGGACTTCTGGGACAACACTGCTGTTGACCAGTCTCCTGGTATATGGACTCATGGGACAACATTGCTGGTGACCAGTTTCCTGGTACATGGACTCATGGGACAACATTGCTGGTGACCAGTCTCCTGGACTGCCTTGGACTCATTGGGACAACACTGCTGGTGAAGAGTCTCCTGGTACCTGGACTTCTGGGTCAACACTGCTGGTGACCAGTCTCCTGGTACCTGGACTTCTGGGACAACACTGCTGGTGAAGAGTCTCCTGGTACCTGGACTTCTGGGACAACACTGCTGGTGACCAGTCTCCTGGTACCTGGACTTCTGGGACAACACTGCTGGTGAAGAGTCTCCTGGTACCTGGACTTCTGGGACAACACTGCTGGTGACCAGTCTCCTGGTACCTGGACTTCTGGGACAACACTGCTGGTGAAGAGTCTCCTGGTACCTGGACTTCTGGGACAACACTGCTGGTGAAGAGTCTCCTGGTACCTGGACTTCTGGGACAACACTGCTGGTGACGAGTCTCCTGGTACCTGGACTTCTGGGACAACACTGCTGGTGACCAGTCTCCTGGTACCTGGACTTCTGGGACAACACTGCTGGTGACCAGTCTCCTGGTACCTCGCATTCATCTGATGGGTTATTAAGTATTACAATTAATGGGCAATACATTTGATATCTATATTCGTGTCATTTCGTTGATTTCATTATGTAGTTTCAGTTGCTTGTACGTAAATGTAAGTTAATATACGTTACAAATGTTAACATTTTTGTTAAAGTGCCAGATCGGCCAGAAATGAAGGAAATGTAATTCGGAGGCAAGTGAAGGTAATGAGTGGAGGAAAGGTCTTGCTACGTCGCTGCTACGTCGCTGATATGCGTTTTTGCTGCTCCTTCTGTTACCTGTTGGAACTTTTATGCTCACTTGACGGAACTTTGGCCAGGCTTCGCTTAAATGTCCTTATTACTGCTCTTGTGCTACGCCAGACTCGTCTCCGTCACACTCCACCTGTCAGGTGGTATTATAGTGGCAGGTAGGCAGGCAAACAGGCAGGCAGGAAGGTCGGCAGGCAGAGCACCACCACCTGCCGCTCTGATGCCTGCCTACCGGCGCGGAAATGAAATTATTAATGTTGGGAAAAGGGCAGTTCAGTAATTAAAGTTTAATTTTGCGACTGAGTGCTTCAATAGAGTCACGTGGCCACTATCTCGACAGCCACCAAGAAAATTTTGTGTGTCCCTGACAGGCAAATTTGAAATGCGTGGAGCGTCCGACTCTCTTATTCCCAGACACACGAACTGACACACACAAATTTGATGAATTTACTCACGAGTCAAATTCACTTAAAATCCATTTTTGTTGTTATTCTCGTTACACTGATGTGTATGGGTCATGCGGCAATTGGGGAGAATGGGAGTTAATGAGAGTGGGGAGAATGGGAGTTAATGAGAGTGGGGAGAATGGGAGTTAATGAGAGTGGGAAGAATGGGAGTTAATGAGAGTGGGGATAATGGGACTTAAGGAAAGTGGGGATAATGGGAGCTAATAAGAGTGGGGAGAATGGGAGTGAATGAGAGTGGGGATAATGGGAGTTAAGGAGAGTAGGGATAATGGGAGTTAATAAGAGTGGGGATAATGGGAGTTAAGGAGAGTGGGGATAATGGGAGTTAAGGAGAGTGGGGATAATGGGAGTTAATGAGAGTGGGGATAATGGGAGTTAAGGAGAGTGGGGATAATAGGAAATAATGAGAGTGGGGAAAATGGGAGTTAATGAGAGTGGGGATAATGGGAGTTAATGAGAGTGGGGATAATGGGAGTTAAGGAGAGTGGGGATAATGGGAGCTAATGAGAGTGGGGAGAATGGAAGTTAATGAGAGTGGGGAGAATGGGAGTTAAGGAGAGTGGGGAGAATGCGAGTTAATGAGAGTGGGGATAATGGGAGTTAATGAGAGTGGGGAGAATGGGAGTTAATGAGAGTGGGGAGAATGGAAGTTAATGAGAGTGGGGAGAATGGGAGTTAATGAGAGTGGGGAGAATGGGAGTTAATGAGAGTGGGGAGAATGGGAGTTAATGAGAGTGGGGATAATGGGACTAAAGGAGAGTGGGGATAATGGGAGCTAATAAGAGTGGGGAGAATGGGAGTTAATGAGAGTGGGGATAATGGGAGTTAAGGAGAGTGGGGATAATGGGAGTTAAGGAGAGTGGGGATAATGGGAGCTAATGAGAGTGGGGATAATGGGAGTTAAGGAGAGTGGGGATAATGGGAAATAATGAGAGTGGGGAAAATGGGAGTTAATGAGAGTGGGGATAATGGGAGTTAAGGAGAGTGGGGATAATCAGAGTTAATGAGAGTGGGGATAATGGGAGTTAAGAAGAGTGGGGATAATGGGAGCTAATGAGAGTGGGGAGAATGGAAGTTAATGAGAGTGGGGAGAATGGGAGTTAAGGAGAGTGGGAAGAATGCGAGTTAATGAGAGTGGGGATAATTGGAGTTAATGAGAGTGGGGAGAATGGGAGTTAATGAGAGTGGGGAGAATGGAAAATAATGAGAGTGGGGAAATGGGAGTTAAGAAGAGTGGAGAGAATGGAAGTTAATGAGAGTGGGGAGAATGGGAGTTAAGGAGAGTGGGGAGAATGAGAGTTAATGAGAGTGGGTATAATGGGAGTTAATGAGAGTGGGGAGAATGGGAGTTAATGAGAGTGGGGAGAATGGAAGTTAATTAGAGTGGGGAGAATGGGAGTTAAGGAGAGTGGGGAGAATAGGAGTTAATGAGAGTGGGGAAAATGGGAGTTAATGCGAGTGGGGAGAATGGGAGTAATGCGAGTAGGGAGAATAGGAGTTAATGAGAGTGGGGAGAATGGGAGTTAATGAGAGTGGGGAGAATGTGAGTTAATGAGAGTGGGGAGAATGTGAGTTAATGAGAGTGGGGAGAATGTGAGTTAAGGGGAGTGGGGAGAATAGGAGTTAATAGGAGTTGTGAGAGTGGGGAGAATGGGATTTAGTGAGAGTGGAGAGAATGGGAGTTAAGGAGAGTGGGGAGAAAGACGCTTTATAATCGTGCGGGTTTAGCGCTTCTTCGTTGATTATAATAATAACTGATGAGATTCAGAGAAACCGGTTTAGCCGGACTTGAGTCCTGGAGGTGCGAAGTACAGTGCCTGCACTCTGAAGGAGGGGTGTTAACTCTGCAGTTAGCAGGGTCATGTGAACTGTGATATTTGTGCACTTGTAGCAAGACAGCTGTTTGTGCACTTGTAGCAGGACAGATGTTTGTGCACTTGTAGCAGGACAGCTGTTTGTGCACTTGTAGCAAGACAGCTGTTTGTGCACTTGTAGTGAGACAGCTGTTTGTGCACTTGTAGCAAGACAGCTGTTTGTGCACTTGTAGCAAGACAGCTGTTTGTGCACTTGTAGCAAGACAGCTGGTTGTGCACTTGTAGCAAGACAGCTGTTTGTGCACTTGTAGCAAGACAGCTGTTTGTGCACTTGTAGCAAGACAGATGTTTGTGCACTTGTAGCAAGACAGCTGTTTGTGCACTTGTAGCAGGACAGCTGTTTGTGCACTTGTAGCAAGACAGATGTTTGTGCACTTGTAGCTAGACAGCTGTTTGTGCACTTGTAACAAGACAGCTGTTTGTGCACTTGTAGCAGGACAGCTGTTTGTGCACTTGTAGCAAGACAGCTGTTTGTGCACTTGTAGCAAGACAGATGTTTGTGCTTTTGTAGCAAGACAGATGTTTGTGCACTTGTAGCAAGACAGATGTTTGTGCACTTGTAGCAAGACAGATGTTTGTGCACTTGTAGCAAGACAGCTGTTTGTGCACTTGTAGCAAGACAGCTATTTGTGCACTTGTAGCAAGACAGCTGTTTGTGCACTTGTAGCAAGACAGCTGTTTGTGCACTTGTAGCAAGACAGATGTTTGTGCACTTGTAGCAAGACAGCTGTTTGTGCACTTGTAGCAAGACAGATGTTTGTGATTTGTAGCAATACAGATGTTTGTGCACTTGTAGCAAGACAGATGTTTGTGCACTTGTAGCAAGACAGATGTTTGTGCACTTGTAACAAGACAGATGTTTGTGCACTTGTAGCAAGACAGCTGTTTGTGCACTTGTAGCAAGACAGATGTTTGTGCTTTTGTAGCAAGACAGATGTTTGTGCACTTGTAGCAAGACAGATGTTTGTGCACTTGTAGCAAGACAGATGTTTGTGCACTTGTAGCAAGACAGCTGTTTGTGCACTTGTAGCAGGACAGCTGTTTGTGCACTTGTACCAAGACAGCTGTTTGTGCACTTGTAGCAAGACAGCTGTTTGTGCACTTGTAGCAAGACAGCTGTTTGTGCACTTGTAGCAAGACAGCTGTTTGTGCACTTGTAGCAAGACAGATGTTTGTGCACTTGTAGCAAGACAGCTGTTTGTGCACTTGTAACAAGACAGCTGTTTGTGCACTTGTAGCAAGACAGCTGTTTGTGCACTTGTAGCAAGACAGCTGTTTGTGCACTTGTAGCAAGACAGATGTTTGTGCACTTGTAGCAAGACAGATGTTTGTGCACTTGTAACAAGACAGATGTTTGTTCACTTATAGCAAGACAGCTGTTTGTGCACTTGTAGCAAGACAGCTGTTTGTGCACTTGTAGCAAGACAGATGTTTGTGCTTTTGTAGCAAGACAGATGTTTGTGCACTTGTAGCAAGACAGATGTTTGTGCACTTGTAGCAAGACAGATGTTTGTGCACTGTAACAAGACAGATGTTTGTGCACTTGTAGCAAGACAGCTGTTTGTGCACTTGTAGCAAGACAGATGTTTGTGCTTTTGTAGCAAGACAGATGTTTGTGCACTTGTAGCAAGACAGATGTTTGTGCACTTGTAGCAAGACAGATGTTTGTGCACTTGTAACAAGACAGATGTTTGTGCACTTGTAGCAAGACAGCTGTTTGTGCACTTGTAGCAAGACAGATGTTTGTGCACTTGTAGCAAGACAGCTGTTTGTGCACTTGTAGCCAGACAGCTGTTTGTGCACTTGTAGCAAGACAGCTGTTTGTGCACTTGTAGCAAGACAGATGTTTGTGCACGTGTAGCAAGACAGATGTTTGTGAACTTGTAGCAAGACAGATGTTTGTGCACATGTAGCAAGACAGCTGTTTGTGCATTTGTAGCAAGACAGATGTTTGTGCACTTGTAGCAAGACAGATGTTTGTGCACTTGTAGCTAGACAGCTGTTTGTGCACTTGTAACAAGACAGCTGTTTGTGCACTTGTAGCAGGACAGCTGTTTGTGCACTTGTAGCAGGACAGCTGTTTGTGCACTTGTAGCAAGACAGCTGTTTGTGCACTTGTAGCAAGACAGATGTTTGTGCTTTTGTAGCAAGACAGATGTTTGTGCACTTGTAGCAAGACAGATGTTTGTGCACTTGTAGCAAGACAGATGTTTGTGCACTTGTAGCAAGACAGCTGTTTGTGCACTTGTAGCAAGACAGCTATTTGTGCACTTGTAGCAAGACAGCTGTTTGTGAACTTGTAGCAAGACAGCTGTTTGTGCACTTGTAGCAAGACAGATGTTTGTGCACTTGTAGCAAGACAGCTGTTTGTGCACTTGTAGCAAGACAGATGTTTGTGCTTTTGTAGCAAGACAGATGTTTGTGCACTTGTAGCAAGACAGATGTTTGTGCACTTGTAGCAAGACAGATGTTTGTGCACTTGTAACAAGACAGATGTTTGTGCACTTGTAGCAAGACAGCTGTTTGTGCACTTGTAGCAAGACAGATGTTTGTGCACTTGTAGCAAGACAGCTGTTTGTGCACTTGTAGCCAGACAGCTGTTTGTGCACTTGTAGCAAGACAGCTGTTTGTGCACTTGTAGCAAGACAGATGTTTGTGCACGTGTAGCAAGACAGATGTTTGTGAACTTGTAGCAAGACAGATGTTTGTGCACATGTAGCAAGACAGCTGTTTGTGCATTTGTAGCAAGACAGATGTTTGTGCACTTGTAGCAAGACAGATGTTTGTGCACTTGTACCAAGACAGCTGTTTGTGCACTTGTAGCAAGACAGCTGTTTGTGCACTTGTAGCAAGACAGCTGTTTGTGCATTTGTAGCAAGACAGATGTTTGTGCACTTGTAGCAAGACAGCTGTTTGTGCACTTGTATCATGACAGTTGTTTGTGCACTTGTAACAAGACAGCTGTTTGTGCATTTGTAGCAAGACAGATGTTTGTGCACTTTTAGCAAGACAGATGTTTGTGCACTTGTACTAAGACAGCTGTTTGTGCACTTGTAGCAAGACAGCTGTTTGTGCACTTGTAGCAAGACAGCTGTTTGTGCACTTGTAGCAAGACAGATGTTTGTGCACTTGTAGCAAGACAGCTGTTTGTGCACTTGTATCAAGACACCTGTTTGTGCACTTGTAGCAAGACAGCTGTTTGTGCACTTGTAGCAAGACAGCTGTTTGGTAAATATTGGTCATTTTGTTTTTGTTGTTGATGTCACAACACCTTGGTAGCAGACGGTTGGTGATGTGATAAAAATATGAACAAAAATAGTGTTGAACAAGAGACACAAATGTGAGTTTAAAAAGTTGTGTTTGAACATTGAGGACGAACAAGAACAGAGAGTACAGAGACTAGTGGTTGTGGATGAACATTGCGTTCAAACAAGAGCAGATAGTACAGAGACTAGTGGTTGTGGATGAACATTGAGTACAAACAAGAGCAGAGAGTACAGAGAATAGTGGTTGTGGCTGAACATTGAGTACAAGCAAGAGCAGAGAGTACAGAGACTAGTGGTTGTGGATGAATATTGAGGACAAACAAGATCAGAGAGTACAGAGACTAGTGGTTGTGGATGAACATTGAGGACGAACAAGAGCAGAGAGTACAGAGACTAGTGGTTGTGGATGAACATTGAGTACAAACAAGAGCAGAGAGTATAGAGACTAGTCGTTGTGGATGAACATTGAGTACAAACAAGAGAAGAGAGTACGGAGACTAGTGGTTGTGGATGAATATTGAGTACAAACAAGAGCAGAGAGTACAGAAACTAGTAGTTGTGGATGAACATTGAGGACAAACAAGAGCAGAGAGTACAGAGACTAGTGGTTGTTAATGAACATTGAGGACAAACAAGAGCAGAGAGCACAGAGACTAGTGGTTGTGGATGAACATTGAGTACAAACAAGAGCAGAGAGTACAGAGACTAGTAGTTGTTAATGAACATTGAGGACAAACAAGAGCAGAGAGTACAAAGACTAGTAGTTATGGATGAACATTGAATACAAACAAGAGCAGAGAGTACAGAGACTAGTGGTTGTGGATGAACATTGAGTACAAACAAGAGCAGAGAGTACAAAGACTAGTGGTTGTGGATGAACATTGAGGACAAACAAGAGCAGAGAGTACAAAGACTAGTGGTTGTGGATGAACATTGAATACAAACAAGAGCAGAGAGTACAGAGACTAGTGGTTGTGGATGAACATTGAGTACAAACAAGAGCAGAGAGTACAGAGACTAGTGGTTGTGGATGAACATTGAGGACGAACAAGAGCAGAGAGTACAGAGACTAGTGGTTGTGGATGAACATTGAGTACAAACAAGAGCAGAGAGTACAGAGACTAGTGGTTGTGGATGAACATTGAGTACAAACAAGAGCAGAGAGTACAAAGACTAGTGGTTGTGGATGAACATTGAGTACAAACAAGAGCAGAGAGTACAAAGACTAGTGGTTGTGGATGAACATTGAGTACAAACAAGAGCAGAGAGTACATAGACTAGTGGTTGTGGATGAACATTGAGTACAAACAAGAGCAGAGAGTATAAAGACTAGTGGTTGTGGATGAACATTGAGTACAAACAAGAGCAGAGAGTACAGAGACTAGTGGTTGTGGATGAACATTGAGTACAAACAAGAGCAGAGAGTACAAAGACTAGTGGTTGTGGATGAACATTGAGTACAAACAAGAGCAGAGAGTACAAAGACTAGTGGTTGTGGATGAACATTGAGTACAAACAAGAGCAGAGAGTACATAGACTAGTGGTTGTGGATGAACATTGAGTACAAACAAGAGCAGAGAGTATAAAGACTAGTGGTTGTGGATGAACATTGAGTACAAACAAGAGCAGAGAGTACAGAGACTAGTGGTTGTGGATGAACATTGAGTACAAACAAGAGCAGAGAGTACAGAGACTAGTGGTTGTGGATGAACATTGAGTACAAACAAGAGCAGATAGTACAAAGACTAGTGGTTGTGGATGAACATTGAGTACAAACAAGAGCAGAGAGTACAAAGACTAGTGGTTGTGGATGAACATTGAGTACAAACAAGAGCAGAGAGTACATAGACTAGTGGTTGTGGATGAACATTGAGTACAAACAAGAGCAGAGAGTATAAAGACTAGTGGTTGTGGATGAACATTGAGTACAAACAAGAGCAGAGAGTACAGAGACTAGTGGTTGTGGATGAACATTGAGTACAAACAAGAGCAGAGAGTACAGAGACTAGTGGTTGTGGATGAACATTGAGTACAAACAAGAGCAGAGAGTATAAAGACTAGTGGTTGTGGATGAACATTGAGTACAAACAAGAGCAGAGAGTATAAAGACTAGTGGTTGTAGATGAACATTGAGTACAAACAAGAGCAGAGAGTATAAAGACTAGTGGTTGTGGATGAACATTGAGTACAAACAAGAGCAGAGAGTATAAAGACTAGTGGTTGTAGATGAACATTGAGTACAAACAAGAGCAGAGAGTATAAAGACTAGTGGTTGTAGATGAACATTGAGTACAAACAAGAGCAGAGAGTATAAAGACTAGTGGTTGTGGATGAACATTGAGTACAAACAAGAGCAGAGAGTACCAGACGACTTCTGGTAGCAATAAGAGCAGCATCATAAGAACGAAAGATAGGTTTAAAAGAAGGAAGAACAGACTCCCACTGAACCACAAGACTCCCACTGTATCAGAAGACTCTCACTGTACCACAAGACTCCCACTGTATCAGAAGACTCTCACTGTACCACAAGACTCCCACTGTACTACAAGACTCCCACTGTACCACAAGACTCATTCTGTACCACAACACTCTCACTGTACCACAAGACTCCCACTGTACCACAAGACTCCCACTGTACCACAAGACTTACACTGTACCACAAGACACACACTGTACCACAAGACTTACACTGTACCACAACACTCCCACTGTATCGCAAGACTCCCACTGTACCACAACACTCTCACTGTACCACAACACTCCCACTGTATCGCAAGACTCCCACTGTACCACAAGACTCTCACTGTACCACAAGACTCTCACTGTACCACAAGATTCTCACTGTACCACAATACTCCCACTGTACCACAAGACTCTCACTGTACCACAAGACTCCCACTGCACCACAAGACTCCCACTGTACCACAAGACTCTCACTGTACCACAACACTCTCACTGTACCACAAGACTCCCACTGTACCACAAGACTCCCACTGTACCACAAGACTTACACTGTACCACAAGACACACACTGTACCACAAGACTTACACTGTACCACAACACTCCCACTGTATCGCAAGACTCCCACTGTACCACAACACTCCCACTGTATCGCAAGACTCCCACTGTACCACAAGACTCTCACTGTACCACAAGACTCTCACTGTACCACAAGATTCTCACTGTACCACAAGACTCCCACTGTACCACAAGACTCTCACTGTACCACAAGACTCTCACTGTACCACAAGACTCTCACTGTACCACAAGACTCTCACTGTACCACAAGACTCTCACTGTACCACAAGACTCTCACTGTACCACAAGACTCCCACTGTACCACAAGACTCCCACTGTACCACAAGATTCTCACTGTACCACAAGATTCCCACTGTAATACAAGATTCCCACTGTACCACAAGACTCCCACTGTACCACAAGACTCCCACTGTACCACAAGACTCTCACTGTACCACAAGACTCTCACTGTACCACAAGACTCTCACTGTACCACAAGACTCTCACTGTACCACAAGACTCTCACTGTACCACAAGACTCCCACTGTACCACAAGACTCCCACTGTACCACAAGACTCCCACTGTACCACAAGACTCTCACTGTACCACAAGACTCTCACTGTACCACAAGACTCTCACTGTACCACAAGACTCTCACTGTACCACAAGACTCCCACTGCACCACAAGACTCCCACTGTACCACAAGACTCTCACTGTACCACAAGATTCCCACTGTACCACAAGACTCCCACTGTACCACAAGACTCTCACTGTACCACAAGATTCCCACTGCACCACAAGACTCCCACTGTACCACAAGACTCCCACTGTACCACAAGACTCTCACTGTACCACAAGATTCCCACTGTACCACAAGACTCCCACTGTACCACAAGACTCCCACTGTACCACAAGACTCTCACTGTACCACAAGATTCCCACTGCACCACAAGACTCCCACTGTACCACAAGACTCCCACTGTACCACAAGACTCTCACTGTACCACAAGATTCCCACTGCACCACAAGACTCCCACTGTACCACAAGATTCCCACTGTACCACAAGACTCTCACTGTACCACAAGACTCTCACTGTACCACAAGATTCCCACTGTACCACAAGACTCCCACTGTACCACAAGACTCCCACTGTACCACAAGACTCTCACTGTACCACAAGATTCCCACTGCACCACAAGACTCCCACTGTACCACAAGACTCCCACTGTACCACAAGACTCTCACTGTACCACAAGATTCCCACTGTACCACAAGACTCCCACTGTACCACAAGACTCCCACTGTACCACAAGACTCTCACTGTACCACAAGACTCCCACTGTACCACAAGACTCCCACTGTACCACAAGACTCTCACTGTACCACAAGATTCCCACTGCACCACAAGACTCCCACTGTACCACAAGACTCCCACTGTACCACAAGACTCTCACTGTACCACAAGATTCCCACTGTACCACAAGACTCCCACTGTACCACAAGACTCCCACTGTACCACAAGACTCCCACTGTACCACAAGACTCCCACTGCACCACAAGACTCCCACTGCACCACAAGACTCCCACTGGGAAGTATTGACGTGTATTATTTTTCTACATATTTATTATATTTTGTTACAAAATGACACGATATCTATTAATAATAGATATCTCCAGTGAACACTAGAAAGGAAAGCCCTTCTAGCATCCAGCCTGTTACTGGGCTTTTGCAACAAAGTCAGTATCCTGGTTCAGTTATCCGACATATTATATAGATTAAGGGGATTGCAACTGATAGGGTACTAACCAAAGTAAATGATTTAAAAGATTTATTAAAGTGAGAAAATCTAGGGTAGCAAAGTAAATCAATTATGAAGATATTAATATATCAATTAGGTTAATTAGGAGGGTAGCTCCTACACTGCTCTCATATACTATAAGTCTGTGCTGAGGGCACATATATAAATGACTCAGAGGTACCATCAGGTACAATGTCCGTAATAACAATAATATATACAAATAATAATATGTGTACGAGTGTGCTCCCGGTAACTATGACTCGACTCAACCAGTGTACGACAGAACAACTTCTCATAAGCTAGCTGTACTAACAAATTGACAACCAGAACAGCTTGATTGTCTAGTAAAATGACCACTTCGCAGAACAGCACTATAACAGGCAACAGCAACACAGCATCAGGAACAAGGAGATACAAAATCGACCCTAACTGGGGACCATCAGTAGATCCTCCAAAACAGTCATAAAACTCCCTTACTACTGAAGCTAGGTTCAGCATAAACAATCCCAAACTGTGGCGGTGCACAGATGCCTTATCGAAGTAGGTCCAGAGCTAGAGCTTGAGACCTGAGTTGCATCAGAGTGTCAATGTGACACGCAACCCAGAACAACGTCGAATAATCACTGTCTAGTCTATTCTCTGTGAACAGAGTTACACAGAGTTCTGAGAAGTATGATTCGCCTCACCAACAAATACATACTCTACCCAACAAAGTCTAATGTCGAGAACAACAAGAGTGAGGAGTTGACTCGACGAGGGCAGCAGGCCAGAGAGAGAGAGGGACGAGGAACAACCACCCAGCTCAGGTGTGTCCAGAGACTGACTCCTCCCCGCAACAAGACGCCGGCAGCCTAACAGTCGTTTGCCAACACCAAGGCAGTTACTACACACACTCGAGCACAACATAAAATATCCTACCTAATATATATAGCTAAGTTAAATAATAGTCTAATAATAATATAAAGCAAAATATTAACGATTTAGCTATAATCGAGAATATTCGCAATATAAAATTATAGAAAATTGAAATATACATTATATACATTGAGGCCCAGTTCAAGGGGCGCAACACCCCCCCATCACGACAAACGGTCGCACTAGGAGAAGTAATAATGTCTCATGTCTCAAATATTTCTTAAGTATCAACATCTCAGAGACCTTCAGTTAACTCTTAAACTTTTCTACAGTGTCATTTCACTAGGATATG
>WNWK01011958.1:52500-61926 GCA_009830355.1 Cherax destructor | reverse complement strand
ACAAATTTAATAACTTTTTCACTAAGGTATTTGAGGAGGTAGATCATGGTAATGAATATGATATTGTGTATATGGACTTCAGTAAGGCTTTTGATAGAGTCCCACATCAGAGACTATTGAGGAAAATTAAGGCACACGAAATAGGAGGAGAATTTTTTTCCTGGATAGAAGCATGGTTGACAAATAGGCGGCAGAGAGTTTGCATAAATGGAGAGAAATCAGAGTGGGGAAGCGTCACAAGCGGTGTTCGCAATAAAGCGAACAGAATCCTTGGCTTCATATCAAGAAGCATAAATAATAGGAGTCCTCAGGTTGTTCTTCAACTCTATATATCCTTGGTTAGGCCTCATCTAGATTATGCTGCACAGTTTTGGTCACCGTATTACAGAATGGATATAAATGCTCTGGAAAACGTACAAAGGAGGATGACTATGTTGATCCCATGTATCAGAAATCTTCCCTATGAGGATAGACTGAGGGCCCTGAATCTGCACTCTCTAGAAAGGCGTAGAATTAGGGGGGATATGATTGAGGTGTATAAATGGAAAACAGGAATAAATAAAGGGGATGTAAATAGCATGCTAAAAATATCTAGTATTGACAGGACTCGCGGCAATGGCTTTAAGTTGGATAAATTCAGATTCAGGAAGGATATAGGAAAGCATTGGCTTGGTAATAGAGTTGTCGATGAGTGGAACAAGCTTCCGAGTACAGTTATAGAGGCTAAAACATTGTGTAGTTTTAAAAATAGGCTAGATAAATATATGAGTGGGTGCGGGTGTGTGTGAGTTGGTCCTGACTAGCTTGTGCTACTAGGTCAGATGCCGTGCTCCTTCCTTAAGTGAATGTAACCTGACCTGGCTGGGTCGGGGCATTGGCTTAAGCCGGTGGGAGACTTGGACTTGCCTCGCATGGGTCAGTAGGCCTGCTGCAGTGTTCATTCTTTCGTATGTTCTTATATTCCAGAAACAGCACTGGTCCTAGAACTGACCCTTATGGAACCCCGCTCGTCACAGGCGCCCACTCTGACACCTCGTCAAGTACCATGACTCATTGTCTCTGAGTCATTGCAGTGCTTTTCCCGTTACTCTGTGTGTGTGTGTTAGTTACCATTTTGTTACCATTTTGTCCTAGGCACATGTCAATTAGACACTAGGCCTGTTGTATGTATGTGTGTGTATGTGTGTGTAAGGAAACACTTCGAAATGTTTCTGCCCCACCGGGAATTGAACCCGGCCCCTCCGTGCGTGAAGCAAGAGCTTTACCACTGGGCCACCGGGGGCTGTGTGTGTGTGTGTGTGTGTGTGTGTGTGTGTGTGTAGACAGTGTGAACAGGTGGGAGTGATGTAACTACAGTGCGGCCAGGTGGAAGTGATGTCACTATAGTATGTTAAGTGAGGAAGTGAAGTCACTGTAGTGTGTTTGGTGACGGAGTGACGTCACTACAGTGTGTGAGGTAAGGGAGTGACGTCACTACGATGTGTGAGGTAAGGGAGTGACGTCACTACGGTGTGTGAGGTGAGGGAGTGAAGTCACTACAGTGTGTGAGGTGAGGGAGTGACGTCACTAGTGTGTGAGGTGAGGGAGTGACGTCACTACAGTGTGTGAGGTGAGGGAGTGACGTCACTACAGTGTGTGAGGTGAGGGACTATGGGACAAAGGTCACAGTGATGACCTGGTCGTGTCGGACAATATAATACTGGTGTATAAGACATTCTACGTGACTTGGACCAGGTCTGGCTAGCATCAACACTACCCATCTCTCTCTCTCTCTCTCTCTCTCTCTCTCTCTCTCTCTCTCTCTCTCTCTCTCTCTCTCTCTATTTGTCCCAATTACCGTCACCCGCTACTCATCTCTCAATACTGTTATTTTACTCTCCTCGTTTACTTTATTCTGTGATTGTTGTCGCCACTCATGACACACACACACACACACACACACACACACACACACACACACACACACACACATCGTAGGAATCCCTGAATGCTCTGGGTATGTAAGCATGGCCACGAGGATTTGACACACCGACTTCGATGGCCCCGCAGGAAAGTGTGTAGTAGTGTGTGCACGTGTGTGTGTGTTAGTTACTATTTTGTCCTAGGCACATGTCTATTAGACACTAGGCCTGTTGTATGTATGTGTGTGTGTGTGTAAGGAAACACTTCGAAATGTTTCCGCACCGCCGGGAATTGAACCCGGGCCCTCCGTGCATCAGGCGAGAGCTTTAGCCATCAGGCCACCGGGGCGTGTGTGTGTGTGTGTTGTGTGTGTGTGTGTGTGTGTGTGTGTGTGTGTGTGTGTGTGTGTGTGTGTGTGTGTGTGTGTGTGTAGTTACTAGTTGTCAATGGCACTTGTCGACAGACACTTGGCCGGGAGTGAGTGTGTGCTCACCTAGTTGTGGTTGCACGGGTCGATTCACAGCTCCTGGCCCCGCCTCTTCACTGGCCGCTACTGGGTCACTCTCCCTGCGCCATGAGCTTTATCATACCTCTGCTTAAAGCTATGTATGGAGCCTCCTCCACTTCATCGCTTCCTAAACTATTCCACTTCCCGACCACTCTGTGACTGAAGAAATACTTCCTAACATCTCTGTAATTCATCTGAGTCTTCAACTTCCAATTGTGTCCCCTTGTTGCTGTGTCCCATCTCTGGAACATTCTGTCTCTGTCCACTTTGTCAATTTCTCTCAGTATCTTATATGTTGTTATCATGGCTTCCCTATTTCTCCTGTCCTCCAGTGTCGTCAGGTCAATTTCCCTTAACCTCTCCTCATAGGACATACCCCTTAGCTCCGGGACTAGTCTTGTTGCAAACCTTTGCACTTTCTCGAGCTTCTTCACGTGCTTGGCTAGGTGTGGGTTCCAAACTGGTGCTGCATACTCCAGTATGGGCCTAACGTACACAGTATACAGGGTCCTGAACGATTCTTAGGTTTGCTAGGCGCCCATATGCTGCAGCAGTTATTTGGTTGATGTGCGCCTCAGGAGATGTTCCTGGTGTTATACTCACCCATGTGTGTGTGCACTCACCTATTTGTACTCACCTATTTGTGGTTGCAGGAGTCGAACCATAGCTACTGGTCCCGCCTCTTCACTGATCGCTAGTAGGTCACTCTCTCCCTGTTCCATGAGCTTTCAAACCTCGTCTTAAAACTATGTATGATTCCTGCCTCCACTACGTCACTTTCCAGACTATTCCACTTCCTGACAACTCTATGACTGAAAAAATACTTCCTAACATCCCTCTGACTCATGTGAGTCTTCAACTTCCAGCTGTTACCCCTTGTTTCTGTATCTCATCTCAGGAACATCCTGCCTCTGTCCACCTTGTCAATTCCTCGCAGTATTTTATATGTCATTATTGTATCTCCCCTAACCCTCCTGCGTGCGTGTGTGTGGGTGTACTCACCTGTATGTTGTTACAGGGGTTGAGTCTAAGGTCCTGGCCTCGCCTCTTCGCTGATCGCTACTAGGTTCACAACCTCCTGGTTTGGAGAACCTTAACGTACCTCTTCTTCAAGCTTGATATGGATCCTGACTCGACCACTTCATTCTCCAGGTCGTTCCACTTCCTGACTACTCTAAGGCTAAAGAAATACTTCCTGTGGCTCATATGTGTTTTCAGCTTCCAGCTGTGCCCTCGTGTCCCTTTTTCCTGTCTCTCAAACAATCTGCCTCTGCTCATCCTATCAATTCCTATCAGTATTTTGTATGTTGTTATAATATCACCCCTAGTTCTCCTGTCCTTCACTGACCGTAGTCTGAGTTTCCTTAAACTCTTCTCACTTAGCTCCGGGATTAGTCTTGTCGCATTCCTTTGCAATTTCTTCAATTTCTTGACAGGCTTGACCAGGTGTGGGTCCCATGCTGGGCCTGACGTACATTGTATACAGTGTCGTGAATGACGCATTACATAGACGTCTAAAAGCTAGTTCTAGATTTTCCAGAGGTGCAGTTCCTGCAGTAGTTAAATGATGATGTGCGCCTCAGTTGATATGTATTTGTTGTTTTCTTCCTATCAGGAATTCCTTGAACCATTGTAGTGCTTTCCTTGTTATTCCTGTCTGCTACTCTAGCTTGTGTACCAGCTTCTTGTGCGGTACCGTGTCAAAAATCTTCTTATAGTCCAAGAAGATGCAATCTACCCATTCCCCTCACTCTCTGTCTTACTCTTATCACCTTGCCATAGAACGTCAGTAGGTTTGTGATACAGGATTTACTATCTCTAAAGCCATGCTGGTTGTCATGTACGAACCCACTCCTTTCTAGGTGCTCCACCAATCTTCTCCTGATAATCTTCTCCATAACATTACACATTATACATGTCAGTGACACTGGTCTGTAGTTTAACGCTGCATGTCTGTCTCTTTTTCAAAAAATTGGGACTAAATTTGTTGTCTTCCATAACTCAGACAGTGGAAGACAGCCAGCAAATGTAGCAAAGGTGTGTGTGTGTGTGTGTACTCACCTAGTTGTGGTTGCAGGGGTCGATTCACAGCTCCTGGCTCCGCCTCTTCACTGGCCTCTACTGGGTCACTCTTCCCGCTCCATGAGCTTTATCATACCTCTTCTTAAAGCTATGCATGGATCCTGCCTCCACTACATCGCTTCCCAAACTATTCCACTTCCTGACTACTCTGTGACTGAAGAAATACTCCCTAACATCCCTGTGATTCATCTGTGTGTGTGTGTGTGTGTGTGTGTGTGTGTGTGTGTGTGTGTGTGTGTGTGAGTGAGTGAGTGGCAGCAGCAGCTGTAACTCTACACGTTAACGAGGGTCACAAGGAGTGAATCACCATCAGTGGCAAGGTATTAAGAGTTGAGGGGAGATAAGGGAGACCCCTGCTCCTCCCATTGCTGTACTTCTGACGGCGCCTTCATGAGGATTTATGTCTCTATCATAGCTGGTAATCGTGCTATGGGGATGGGGTGTAGATTATGGAGAGCGCCCACACCGGCTCACACTTCGACAAGTACTGCTGACCCAGATTGTGTAAAACCTTCATTTTGCATTATAAACTGTCCAAGCTGCATTTTAACTACCCAAGCTGTATTTTATTATTTTTCTTTTGATGTACTAGGGTGCGACGACCAACGAGGGAGTGTCAGTGCTTTACACTTCTCTAATATTTTAGTCTCCTGCAGTATATAGTAGTAATTTCATATACCTCCTTTACAGTGTTATAAGTCCGTAATTTTTTTGCCTCATTGGAGTGTAAGAATAAAAAAATTCGCTGCCTTTAATATACTATAGAAAAATACACGTTATCTTCTTGCCAATTAATTTTCTCTACATCATCGTAAAACTGTGAAGCTGGAAACTGAAGGAGCAAGTTGGGTGTCTATTGTGGTGTTAGGTCTATTATAGTGAGTGGTGAGAGGGACTTGGAAATTATCTATCGATCCGCAAAGTTAGTCTTGGACCTTGTTTAGGGAAGTTCATGACTATTTCTTCCCCGCCCTCAGTCCTTCCCTTTCTTTCTTATTTAGAAATTGCATAATAATTTGGTAGAGCAAGAAGAGCAGTGAATGCGAGACACCGCCGCGGGTAAAGGAAAAAAAAAAAACCCGGCAGGAACACCAGCAGGTCGTCCCCTGAGGAACCCCACCCAGGGTGAGCTCTGGTGTAGCTCTGGAAGCACAAGCCAATTATAGTGTCCAGAGGTCCTGAGTGAGCGTGATGGAGGGGCGTGGGTGCCACTGCTACCATCAGATGGCACTCCTTCTACGTCACTTGCCGGCTCCTCTTACCTCTGGACGAGTGCGGCCACCGGCTGCTTTTGTCCGGCTCCGGTTAAGTGACTTTTTTGCTGGAGTGGATACTTTTTTTTTTACGTTTTTGCCCATCGTAGATAAGAACACTGTTGTTGCACAGCTCAGGACATTTATTAAAGAGAATGTTTCGTCAAGAGTGACTTCGTTAGCCCTAATTGTCCATGCAACATTTCCTTCGGAAATAAAAGCAGTAATATCGGAGAATTCTTTGAATGCAACGTATCGGCCAAGGCTTGATAAAACTCAGTCTAAGTGTTGCACATAGGTAGTACCGGTCTATTGAGAGGCTAACAGGGACAGGGACAGCAAGGGCAGGGACAGCAAGGACAGGGACAGCAAGGGCAGGGACAGCAAGGGCAGGGACAGCAAGGGCAGGGACAGCAAGGGCAGGGACAGCAAGGGCAGGGACAGCAAGGGCAGGGACAGCAAGGACAGGGACAGCAAGGGCAGGGACAGCAAGGGCAGGGACAGCAAGGACAGGGACAGCAAGGGCAGGGACAGCAAGGGCAGGGACAGCAAGGGCAGGGACAGCAAGGGCAGGGACAGCAAGGGCAGGGACAGCAAGGGCAGGGACAGCAAGGGCAGGGACAGCAACTGTAAGGAGAGTTTGCACAAACGTCTCGACTCTCCCGATATCGACCCCTGGTTTTTCGGTTGTGTGAATTTTAATCTAAATGAACAGGCACAATCTTAAGTAATGCTTTCACACACACAAAAAAAAAATTATAATAATTTTAGTGGCAAAAGGTGAAAAATCCTTACAACTGCTAGGAAAAAAATGGAGAATATCAAAATAGTTTATTTTTAATAATATATATATATATATATATATATATATATATATATATATATATATATATATATATATATATATATATATATTAAAGGAACCGTGTTGCACTCCTGCGATGTGATAATTATCGAATCGATGTCGGTGGTGCATTTTGGTAGACACGGGCCGACTCGAGGTAGACACGGGTCAACTCGAGGTAGACACGGGTCAACTCGAGGTAGACACGGGTCAACTCGAGGTAGACACGGGTCAACTCGAGGTAGACACGGGTCAACTCGAGGTAGACACGGGTCAACTCGAGGTAGACACGGGTCAACTCGAGGTAGACACGGGTCAACTCGAGAAGCCAAACCTTAAGCATAAAGTGACATGAGTGTTAATGAAGTATGCTGGCAGTGGGCACGAGGCGCACGCCAGGGCACGAGGCGCACGCCAGGGCACGAGGCGCACGCCAGGGCACGAGGCGCACGCCAGGGCACGAGGCGCACGCCAGGGCACGAGGCGCACGCCAGGGCACGAACGAACCATTGAAGGATGCACGTACATATACGCATGCGCTCACTAACGTACATGCATTCACCCTTGCACGTTCGCTCAACAGCAATAACAACGACAGTTACAACAACAGTAGCAACAGCAACAGGAGCGTTACCACCAATAGCAACAACAGAAACAGCATCAGGTGCAGCAAAACTATCACCATGAGCAGCCGCAACGGCACCAACAACAGCCGCAACGGCACCAACAACAGCCGCAACGGCACCAACAACAGCCGCAACGGCACCAACAACAGCCGCAACGGCACCAACAACAGCCGCAACGACACCAACAACAGCCGCAACGGCACCAACAACAGCCGCAACGACACCAACAACAGCCGCAACGACACCAACAATAGCCGCAACGGCACCAACAACAGCCGCAACGGCACCAACAACAGCATCAACACACCACCACCACAACAACAGCATCAACACCCCATCAACAGCATCAACACCCCATCAACAGCATCAACACCACCACAACATCAACACCAACAGCAGGAGCACAGGATATTCACACCGTGGAATGTGTCTTTCAGTGTATATGCACTGCCTCTCAGTGTACATATACTGCCTCTCAGGGTACATACACTGCCTCTCAGTGTATATACACTGCCTCTCAGTGTATATACACTGCCTCTCAGTGTATATACACTGCCTCTCAGTGTATATACACTGCCTCTCAGTGTATATACACTGCCTCTCAGTGTATATACACTGCCTCTCAGTGTATATACGCAGAGTTTACTGTAACGTCTACTTCGATTATTAAATATTCTCGCCTGGTGGTATACAGGCGTCATGCAGCCTTAACTACACAAACAGAATGAGTTAAAAACCTGGACTGGAGAACTGTGTGGCTGTGTGGGGTAGCGTGAACACGACCACTGAACCACGACCACTGAACCACGACCACTGAACCACGACCACTGAACCACTAAACCCAAGTGTGCGTGTGGGTAGTTAAAACACAGCTGGTGGATCCCTGATTAATGCCCAGGAAGAGTGTACCTTCCTGAACCATCAATTCTTGTCTGTGTTCCCATACGAAGGTATCGACGGAATCCCTCAGAATTAATGAATGCAAACCTCCCTAAGAGGACAAATCACTGGGATCACAGCGACACTACTCTCCAATAAGTAGACAAAATTGCACCGTGTCACTACGACGGTGATCCTCGTGCCACCACGACGGTGATCCTCCGTGCCACTACGACGGTGATCCTCCGTGCCTACGACGTGATCCTCCTGCCACTAGACGGTGATCCTCCGTGCCACTACGACGTGATCCTCCGTGCCACTACGACGGTGATCCTCCGTGCCACTACGACGGTGATCCTCCGTGCCACTACGACGGTGATCCTCCGTGCCACTACGACGGTGATCCTCCGTGCCACTACGACGGTGATCCTCCGTGCCACTACGACGGTGATTCACTGAAGCTTCGCCATCCACTGGATCACCGTCCCGTAGCTGGATCGCTAGCGCACTCAGCTCACACTTTGAGGTCCGGAGATCGAATCTCCTTCGGTACGGCTGGAAAACAAGACGTGTTTCCATAAGACACCTGCTGTCCCTGTCCCTGTTCACCTATCAGTTTAAAATGGGTACCTGGGTGTTAGTCGACTGGTGTGGGTCGCATCCTGGGACAAAACTGACCTAATTTGCCCGAAATGCTCTGCATAACAAGCGACTTTCTATATAGTAGTGTTTCATTGATGTCAGCTAGGCCTGTATACCTTGTACATGTACTTGTAGTAAATAAAAATATTATATCATTATTATTATTATTATTATTATTCTCCCTTCCTCTCCGTTCCTCTCAGATCCTCTTCGTTCCTATTCACTTCTTATTTCAGTTTTCACGTTTGGTTCCACCTGAGGCCTGCAGAGTGACCAACCTTAACACACACCAACCATAAAACAACCACACCACCTCATTAATTTCATAAACAAACAAGTGAGTTGGTCAACATGGACGTCAGTTGAACATTCCCAACAGTGCATTTTTTGAGTTATATTTATCATAATAAGGTTAAATACTAAGTGTAAACTTATTCTCTTGCCCCTTTTCCAAGACAAACATTCCCACACCCTTGTTTACGACTTCCTTCCAGGCTACCCAGAAGCTACACTGTGAGGCACTGAAGCCTTCTGTCTACAGTAACTTACCTTGACCCATCTATCCATCCATCTCTCTCTCTCTCTCTCTCTCTCTCTCTCTCTCTCTCTCTCTCTCTCTCTCTCTCTCTCTCTCTCTCTCTCTCTTTGTCTACGATAACGATGGTCCTGTACGATAAGAATGCAGTAACT
>WNWK01011958.1:30000-47500 GCA_009830355.1 Cherax destructor | reverse complement strand
GGTTAAGGGAAAACGACCTGACGAGACTGGAGGACAGGAGAGATAGGGGGACATGATAACGACATATAAGATACTGAGAGGAATTGACAAGGTGGACAGAGACAGAATGTTCCAGAGATGGGACACAGCTACAAGGGGACACAGTTGGAAGTTGAAGACTCAGATGAATCACAGGGATGTTAGGAAGTATTTCTTCAGTCACAGAGTGGTCGGGAAGTGGAATAGTTTGGGAAGTGATGTAGTGGAGGCAGGTTCCATACATAGCTTTAAGAAGAGGTATGATAAAGCTCATGGCGCAGGGAGAGTGACCCAATAACAGCCAGTGAAGAGGCGGGGCCAGGAGCTATGACTCGACCCCTGCAACCACAACTAGGTGAGTACACACACACACATACACTCACACATGGGGCCAGGAGCTTTGACTCGACCCTTGCAACCACAATTAGGTGAGTAGGTGAGTACACACACACACACACACACACACACACACAATACACACCAGAACGAGTCCTTGGTTCACCCAGAGGTGTAAGAAGGCAAAAACTAAGTGTAATAGAGAATGGAAAAAGTACAGAAGACAAAGGACCCAGGAAAATAAAGAGATTAGCCGAAGAGCCAGAAACGAATATGTACAGGTAAGAAGGGAGGCTCAGCGACAATATGAAAATGATATAGCATCAAAAGTCAAGTCTGACCCGAAGCTGTTGTATAGCCACATCAGGAGGAAAACAACAGTCAAGGACCAGGTAATCAGGCTGAGGAAGGAAGGTGGGGAGTTCACAAGAAACGACCAAGAGGTATGTGAGGAGCTCAACATGAGATTTAAAGAAGTATTTACAGAGGAGACAGGAAGGACTCCAGGAATTCAGAATAGGGAGGTATACCAACAAGTGCTGGATGAAATACACACAACCGAGGAGGAGGTGAAGAAGCTGCTATGTGAACTCGATACCTCAAAAGCGGTGGGACCGGACAACATTTCTCCGTAGGTCCTTAGAGAGGGAGCAGAGATGTTGTGTGTGCCACTAACACAAATCTTCAACACATCCATTGAAACTGGGCAACTACCTGAGGCGTGGAAGATGGCAAATGTAGTCCTAATTTTTAAGAAAGGAGACAGACACGAGGCATTAAACTACAGACCTGTGTCACTGACGTGTATAGTATGCAAAGTCATGGAGAAGATCATCAGGAGGAGAGTGGTGGAGCACCTAGAAAGACACAAGCTTATAAACGACAACCAGCACGGTTTCAGGGAAGGAAAATCCTGTGTCACAAACCTACCTGAGTTTTACGACAAGGTAACAGAAGTAAGACACGAGAGAGAGGGGTGGATAGACTGCATTTTCTTGGACTGCAAGAAGGCGTTCGACACAGTTCCTCACAAGAGGTTAATGCAAAAGCTAGAGGATCAGGCACACGTAACAGGAAAGGCACTGCAATGGATCAGAGAATATCTGACAGGGAGGCAACAACGAGTCATGGTACGTGACGAGGTGTCAGAGTGGGCACCTGTGAAGAGTGGGGTTCCACAAGGGTCAGTCCTGGGACCGGTACTGTTTTTGGTATATGTGAATGACATAACGGAAGGGATAGACTCAGAAGTGTCCCTGTTTGCAGATGATGTGAAGTTAACGAGAAGAATTAAATCAGTCGAGGATCAGGCAGGACTACAAAGAGACCTGGACAGGCTACAAGCCTGGTCCAGTAACTGGCTCCTTGAATTTAACCCTGCCATGAAGATCGGGGAAGGGCAAAGAAGACCGCAGACAGAGTATAGTCTAGGTGGCCAAAGACTGCAAACCTCACTCAAGGAAAAAGATCTTGGGGTGAGTATAATACCGAGCACATCTCCTGAGGCACACATCAATCAGATAACTGCTGCAGCATACGGGCGTCTGGCAAACCTAAGAATAGCGTTCCAATACCTCACTAAGGAATCATTCAAGACTCTGTACACCATATACGTCAGGCCCATACTGGAGTATGCAGCACCAGTTTGGAACCCACACCTGGTCAAGCACGTCAAGAAATTAGAGAAAGTGCAAAGGTTTGCAACAAGACTAGTCCCAGAGCTAAGGGGATTGTCCTACGAAGAAAGGTTAAGGGAAATCGGCCTGACGACACTAGAGGACAGGAGGGTTAGGGGAGACATGATAACGACATATAAAATACTGCGAGGAATAGATAAGGTGGACAGAGACAAGATGTTCCAGAGAGGGGACACAGAAACAAGGGGTCACAATTGGAAGTTGAAGACTCCTATGAGTCAAAGGGATGTTAGGAAGTATTTCTTCAGTCATAGAGTTGTCAGGAAGTGGAATAGCCTAGAAAGCGACATAGTGGAGGCAGGAACCATACATAGTTTTAAGACGAGGTTTGATAAAGCTCATGGAGCAGGGAGAGAGTGGGGCCAAGAGCTTTGACTGGACCCTTGCAACCACAATTAGGTGAGTAAGTGAGTACACACACACACAGTGAAGAGGAAGGGCCAGGAGCTATGAATCGACCCCTGCAACCACAAATAGGTGAGTACAAATAGGTGAGTACACACACACACACACACACACACACAGCCCCCAGTGCCTAGTGGGTAATGCCACACACAGCACAAAACACAAGTGCACATACACAACACACACATATATACAACAGTGCCAGGTCAATTGCATTTAGTCAAAGATGGTCAGAGACTTGGCAAGGAAATAAACACAGCTCAAAGCACTGAAGGCCAGCTGAACGACACTGTCAGAGTACCACCCTCAAACACACACACTGTATCTCAATTTGCAAAGACATTTTGGTCAGAGTACCAGCTCAAAGCACTGTAGCCAGAAGACACTGTCAGGTACCAGCTCAAGGCACTGTATCCAGAAGACACTGTCAGGTACCAGCTCAAGGCACTGTAGCCAGAAGACACTGTCAGGTACCAGCTCAAGGCACTGTAGCCAGAAGACACTGTCAGGTACCAGCTCAAGGCACTGTATCCAGAAGACACTGTCAGGTACCAGCTCAAGGCACTGTAGCCAGAAGACACTGTCAGGTACCAGCTCAAGGCACTGTAGCCAGAAGACACTGTCAGGTACCAGCTCAAGGCACTGTACCAGAAGACACTGTCAGGTACCAGCTCAAGGCACTGCCCTTAGCCAGCAAGACTACTGTCAGGTACCAGCTCAAGGCACTGTAGCCAGAAGACACTGTCAGGTACCAGCTCAAGGCACTGTAGCCAGAAGACACTGTCAGGTAACAGCTCAAGGCACTGTAGCCAGAAGACACTGTCAGGTACCGGCTCAAGGCCCTGTAGCCAGAAGACACTGTCAGGTACCAGCTCAAGGCACTGTAGCCAGAAGACACTGTCAGGTACCGGAGAGTATCAACACAACAAAAGATGTGATGAGCTGGATGTAACAACAAAAGCAATGGACCAGATAACAGGTGTGTGTGACACAACAGCAAACGTATTCAGCCTGTCTATCCAGTCAGGACAGCTGCCAGAAAATTTAAAAAAAAAATAGCAAAATTTTGTAAGTATTTGTTAAAAAACAACAGGAACAGACAAGAGGTCCTGATTTACAGTCCGGTATCTCTAGCATTCATACTGTCAAAAATTCTTGAGAAGATTGTAAGGAATACAATATTAGGGCGCCTGGAGAGAAGATTCTTTACGGTAAACCATCACAGATTTACTAGCAGTCTACTGCAGATTAACAGAAATAAAAGTAGACAGTGTTGGATGGATTGCGATTTCATAGACTGTACAGAATCATTTGATACAAAACCACATCACAAACAGGTGAAAATAACAGAAGGACAAACAGGGTTAACCATGGGGGGAAATAGAGAAGAATCCTTCCTCCGTAAGCCATGTGTGTCGTAAGAGGCAACTAAAATGCCGGGAGCAAGAAGCTAGTAACCCCTTCTCCTGAATAAATTACTAACTGCAAAAAGAAAAAAAAAACTTTCGTTTTTCCTTTTAGGTCACCCTGCCTCAGTGGGATACTGCCGGGCGTTGAAAAACAAAATGAAGAAGAGAAGGCAGGGTTAAAAGGCAGGGTGCTCCAGAGAGCCAATGAGTATCTTAACTACCAAAAGCAGAGAGTAACAGTAAGCGATGAGACACCAGAATGAGACAGCACAAAGTTGTGCGTTTAGCAACGATCAATATTAGGACCACTGCTGTTCCAAACATGTGTGAATGACCTAGCAGAGGGTATTGAATCCTATATATATCAGTTTGCTGATGATGGAAAGCTATTGACAACGAGAGGACTGTAAAAAAAAAAAATACTCCGGAGATAGATATACAACTGCAAATGTAGTCAAACAAGTGGCTTCTCGAGTTCAACCCAAATAAATTGAAATTCGTGTGTTTTGGAGAAGGTGGTGAGGGGAGTACAGAAAGTGTGTTGCATGGGCGGAGTGAAGATGGTAGTGCCAGAGAGTGGCAAGAACCTTGAAGTGGATGTAGCACCAAGCACACTGCCAGAATTGCACATTAACCATGTACCGGCATATGCAAGATTAATAAACTTCAGAACAACATTCAGGAACTTTAATAAAGAATCGGAACCTCATATACGACACATGTGAGGCCAATCAGGGAGTACGAGGGCCCAGCATGGAGCCCACACGTGAAGAAACTCTATAAGGCCCAAAGGTTTGTTACCAGGCTAGTACCTGAACTGAGAGACATGCAGAAGGAGGAGACGCCGAAGGAACTGAACCAGAGACAAGGACGTGAAGATCATAATTATTTTGTACAAAATCTTAAAAGGAATTTATAGGGACAGACTGTTTGAATTAAGAGGACCAGGATCAAGGGGCCACAGGTGGATCAAGGGGGACACAGGTGGATCAAGGGGGACACAGGTGGATCAAGGGGGACACAGGTGGATCAAGGGGACACAGGTGGATCAAGGGGACACAGGTGGATCAAGGGGGCCACAGGTGGATCAAGGGGGACACAGGTGGATCAAGGGGGACACAGGTGGATCAAGGGGGACACAGGTGGATCAAGGGGGACACAGGTGGATCAAGGGGGACACAGGTGGATCAAGGGGACACAGGTGGATCAAGGGGACACAGGTGGATCAAGGGGGACACAGGTGGATCAAGGGGCCACAAGTGGATCAAGGGGGACACAGGTGGATCAAGGGGGACACAGGTGGATCAAGGGGGACACAGGTGGATCAAGAGGGACACAGGTGCACACTGAGGACACAGATGAGCCATAGGGATGTCAGGAAGTATTTCTTTAGTCTTAGAGTGGTTGAACAGTGGAACGACTTGAATGAGGCAGTGGTGGAGGCAAACTCAATACACAGCTTAATGAGTAGATATAAAGCCTAACAGGCTAGAAATCAGCCATGCCCATGAAAGTTAACCAGGAGAAAGAACCAGGAGCTAAATATTGACCCTCACAAACACAACTCAGTGAGTACACAAACATATATACATAACTTTATGAAGTGGTGGGATAACGCTCTCGAAGCCAGGAGAGAGTGAGGCTAGTAGCGACCAGAGAAGAGGTGGGGCCAGGAGCTGCGAATCGACCCCTGCAGTAACATATATGTGAGTACACACACACACACACACACACTTGGCATGCAGGTAGGTAGAATTAACACACTACAACATGCCCAACACATACCACAACACCAGCGCTCACTCAGCCGTATACCCAATCATTCCACACTAAGAAGTCACCTCATACTTCCTGACGAAATAAAATAACATTTAACAAGACACTTGTTTATTACATTTGTGTGAAGACATAGACGCGACCTGGCAAAAAAATACAATTGGGACAACGTTTCGCTCTATGTAGAGCTTTATAAAGCTCTACACAGAGCTAAACGTTGTTCCTATGATAGCTTTTGTCTTTGACATCGTAATGATTGTCTTTGACATCTTATGTCTTCTTATCTCTGACATCATACTTGTCTCTGACATCATACTTGTCTCTGACATCATACTTGTATCTGACATCATACTTGTCTCTGACATCATACTTGTCTCTGACATCATACTTGTCGCTGACATCATACTTGTCTCTGACATCATACTTGTCTCTGACATCATACTTGTATCTGACATCATACTTGTCTCTGACATCATACTTGTCTCTGACATCATACTTGTCTCTGACATCATACGTGTATCTGACATCATACTTGTCTCTGACATCATACTTGTCTCTGACATCATACTTGTCTCTGACATCATACTTGTCGCTGACATCATACTTGTCTCTGACATCATACTTGTCTCTGACATCATACTTGTCTCTGACATCATACTTGTCTCTGACATCATACTTGTATCTGACATCATACTTGTCTCTGACATCATACTTGTCTCTGACATCATACTTGTCTCTGACATCATACGTGTATCTGACATCATACTTGTCTCTGACATCATACTTGTCTCTGACATCATACTTGTCTCTGACAGCATACGTGTATCTGACATCATACTTGTCTCTGACATCATACTTGTCTCTGACATCATACTTGTCTCTGACATCATATTTGCCTCTTACATCATACTTGCCTCTGACATCATACTTGTCTCTGACATCATACTTGTGTCTGACATCATACTGGCCTCTGACATCATACTTGTCTCTGACATCATACTTGTCTCGGACATCATATTTGCCTCTTACATCATACTTGCCTCTGACATCATACTTGTCTCTGACATCATACTTGTGTCTGACATCATACTGGCCTCTGACATCATACTTGTCTCTGACATCATACTTGTCTCTGACATCATACTGGCCTCTGACATCATACTTGTCTCTGACATCATACTTGGCTCTGACATCATACTTGTCTCTGACATCATACTTGTCTCTGACATCATACTGGCCTCTGACATCATACTTGTCTCTGACATCATACTGGCCTCTGACATCATACTTGGCTCTGACATCATACTGGCCTCTGACATCATACTTGGCTCTGACATCATACTTGTCTCGGACATCATACTTGTCTCTGACATCATACTGGCCTCTGACATCATACTTGTCTCTGACATCATACTTGGCTCTGACATCATACTTGTCTCTGACATCTTACTTGGCTCTGACATCATACTTGTCTCTGACATCATACTTGTCTCTGACATCATACTGGCCTCTGACATCATACTTGTCTCTGACATCATACTGGCCTCTGACATCATACTTGGCTCTGACATCATACTGGCCTCTGACATCATACTTGGCTCTGACATCATACTTGTCTCGGACATCATACTTGTCTCTGACATCATACTGGCCTCTGACATCATACTTGGCTCTGACATCATACTTGTCTCTGACATCTTACTTGGCTCTGACATCATACTTGTCTCTGACATCTTACTTGGCTCTGACATCATACTTGTCTCGGACATCATACTTGTCTCGGACATCATACTTGTCTCTGACATCATACTGGCCTCTGACATCATACTTGTCTCTGACATCTTACTTGGCTCTGACATCATACTTGTCTCTGACATCTTACTTGGCTCTGACATCATACTTGGCTCTGACATCATACTTGTCTCGGACATCATACTTGTCTTTGACATACTTGTCTCTGACATCATACTTGTCTCGGACATCATACTTGTCTCGGACATCAAACTTGTCTCTGACATCATACTTGTCTCTGACATCATACTTGTCTCTGACATCATACTTGTCTCTGACATCATACTTGTCTCTGACATCATACTGTCCCTCTAACAAGACACTGCTCACTCCTTGGTCTTTCTCTGTGAGTGTGGTCTGCAACCTCAGTCCACTGTATCCGGTCTTCTGGCCTCTACCCTGATCTTCATGAGTTTGCATTTGCTGGGGTTGAATTCGAGCAACCACTTCTCTGACCAATCTCGCAGTTTGTCCAGATCTAATTGCAGCCTGTCCCCGTCCTTGTCTGTCTTTATTCTTCTCGTTAGTTTTACATCAACAGCAAACAGGAATACATCTGACTCAATGTCATTTGGAATATCACTCGCATAAATTAGAAATAATGCTGACCCTAATACCGATCCTTGAGGCATCCCTCTTTTTACACTTTCCCAGCTTGACATCTCTTCCCGGACAATCACTATTCGCCTCCATCCTCTGAGGAACTCCTTGATCCACTGGAGCACATTCCCCGTTATTTTTGCCTGCACCTCATGTTTTTGCCCTTATCTTTTGAGGCGTACTCTGTCAGAGGCCATCTTGCAGTCTAAGAATATGCAATTCACCCATCTCTCTCTCTCTCTCTCTCTCTCTCTCTCTCTCTCTCTCTCCTGTCTCATTTCCGTTAATTTGTCATTGAATTCCAAGAGGTTGGTAAGAGAATATTTACAATCTGTGAGTCCATGCTGGTTACTCTATATAAAACCAGTTCTCTCTTAAGCGCTAGACCACTCTTCTTCTTAGCATCTTCTCCATTACTCTGCAAGATATGCATGTCAGGGAAACTGGCCTGTAGTTTAGTGCTTCCAGGCTCTCGCCTTTCTTAAATATACTGTAGATGCTACATTCGCTGTTTTCCAGATCTCCTTCAACTGTCTTGTGTTCATTGACTTGTTGTAAGTCATAGCTTGTGACTCACGAAATCGTAATAACACGACTGTAAACAAATCACGGAACGGGTGGGGAACTGAATCTGGCAAGTGGGTTCAAGCCCCGTTCGTTGAGTAACTTAATCATGACTAGTGGGTCGGACAGTACTTCTGCTCCCTCTCGCAGAATCCATGGTGACACCCTGTCTGACCCACTCCCTTTAATGTATTCAGCTCCATCAAACTTTTTGTTTGTTTGTTTGTCTGTTTACCTCTTCCCGTGTTGTGTGTACTGTGTCCAGTACCTGCTGGTGCACCGCACCCTTTTCCTAAGTTTACTGGCACTGCCTCTGTTTCAGCACTTCACAGTCTTTGTCACTTCCCGTAAGCTATCCTCCTTCCTTCTTCAGTCGAATTACCTTGTCTCTTACGGTTGTCTTTCTTCTGATGTGGCAGTGAGGAAGTTTTGGTTCAGACTTGGCCTTAGCTATGTCGTTCTCAGAATGTCTCTCAGCCTCTCTCCTCTCCCTTGCATATTCATGTCTGGCTAATCTGCTCACTTCTTTATTTTCATATGTGTGTGTGTGTGTGTGTGTGTGTGTGTGTCTGTGTCTGTGTCTGTGTGTGTGTGTGTGTGTGTGTGTGTGTGTGTGTGTGTGTGAAGGGTGTGAGACAAGCGTGAAAATTGGGCGACAGGTAACGTGGCTCCTCCCCAGGGTGATGCCTACCTAGCCAGCCAGACCCGCCCTGCCTGGCTAGCCAAACCCGCCCTGGCTGGTCAGCCAGACCCCGCCCTGACTGGCCAACCAGACACTACCCTGACTGGCCAGCAAGACCCTGCCCTGCCTGGCTAGCCAGACTCCTCCCTGCTTGGCCAGCAAGACCCCGCCCTGTCTGCCTGGCCAGCAAGACCCCGCCCTGCCTACCTGGCCAGCAAGACCCCGCCCTGCCTACCTGGCCAGCAAGACCCCGCCCTGCCTACCTGGCCAGCAAGACCCCGCCCTGCCTACCTGGCCAGCAAGACCCCGCCCTGCCTACCTGGCCAGCAAGACCCCGCCCTGCCTACCTGGCCAGCAAGACCCCGCCCTGCCTACCTGGCCAGCAAGACCCGCCCTGCCTACCTGGCCAGCAAGACCCCGCCCTGCCTACCTGGCCAGCAAGACCCCGCCCTGCCTACCTGGCCAGCAAGACCCCACCCTGCCTACCTGGCCAGCAAGACCCTGCCCTGCCTACCTGGCCAGCAAGACCCCACCCTGCCTACCTGGCCAGCAAGACCCCGCCCTGCCTACCTGGCCAGCAAGACCCCGCCCTGCCTACCTGGCCAGCTAGCCACATCAACACTCCCTCATAGTTCTCAGTTCCTTGTCACATTTCTTATTCCCAGTTTTTGAAATGGCACTCAAAAACACAAATGATAAAGATGATGATGATGATGATGATGATGATGACGATGATGATGATGATGATGATGATGATGATGATGATGATGATGATGATGATGATGATGATGATGATGATGATGATGATGATGTTGATGATGATATTATTATTATTATTATTATTATTATTATTATTATTATTATTGTAGTTGTTATTAACTATCTATGATTCTCTTGCTGAGGTTATGGTAATGACTCAACACCCTCACAGCCATCATGATGACTGAACACTCTGTTCCACATGACACAGTACTCGATCCCATCCTGTTCCTCAGCCTCATATCTGACATAGACAGGGATGTAAGCCACAGCACCGTGTCTTCCTTTGCAGATGACACCCGAATTTGCATGACAGTGTCCACCATTGAAGACACTGCAAGACTCCAGGCGGACATCAACCAAATCCTTAAATGAGCAGCAGAAAACAATATGAAGTTCAATGATGAGAAATTTTAATTACTCCGATGTGGAAAAAGTGAGGAAATTAAAACTATATCGGAGTATAAAACAAATTCCAATCACACAATAGAGCGAAAAACTAATTTAAAAGACATGGGAGTGATAATGTCAGAGGATCTCACTTTCAAAGACCACAATATTGTATCAATCGCATCTGTTAGAAAAACTGCAGGATGGATAATGAGAACCTTCCAAATCAGGGATGCCAAGCCCATGAACAGGAGAAATTTTTTCCTGGGTAGAGGCATGGTTGACAAATAGGCAGCAGAGAGTTTGCATAAATGGGGAGAAATCAGAATGGGGGCACGTCACAAGCGGTGTTCAACAGGGGTCAGTGTTGGGCCCCTTGTTGTTCACAATTTACATAAACGAAATAGATGAGGGAATAAATAGCGACATAAGCAAATTCGCAGATGACACCAAAATAGGCAGTCAAATTCATTCTAATGAGGACATTAGAGCACTCCAGGATGATTTGAATAGACTGATGCAGTGGTCGAAGAAGTGGCAGATGCAGTTTAATATAGACAAATGCAAAGTTCTAAATGTTGGACAGGAAAATAACTAAGCCACATATAAACTAAATAATGTAGATCTTAATTTTACGGATTGCGAAAAGGATTTTGGAGTTCTGGTTAGCATTAATCTAAAACCAAGACAACAGTGCATAAGTGTTCGCAATAAAGCTAACAGAATCCTTGGCTTCATATCAAGAAGTATAAATAATAGAAGACCTCAGGTTGTTCTTCAACTCTATATATCTTTTGTTAGGCCTTATTTAGATTATGCTGCACAGTTCTGGTCACCGTATTACAGAATGGATATAAATGCACTGGAAAACGTACAAAGGAGGATGATAAAGTAGATCCTATGTATCAGAAATCTTCCCTATGAGAATAGACTGAGGGCCCTGAATCTGGACTCTCTAGAAAGGCATAGAATTAGGGGGGATATGATTGAGGTGTATAAATGGAAAACAGGAATTAATAAAGGGAATGTAAATAGTGTGTTAAAAATATCTAGCCTAGACAGGACTCGCAGCAATGGCTTTAAATTGGAAAAATTCAGATCCAGGAAGGATATAGGAAAGCATTGGTTTAGTAACAGAGTTGTAGATGAGTGGAACAAACTCCCGAGTACCGTCATAGAAGCTAAGACGTTGTGTAGTTTTAAAAATAGGTTAGATAAATACATGAGTGGGTGTGAGTTGGACCTGACTAGCTTGTGCTACTAGGTCAGATGCCGTGCTCCTTCCTTAAGTGAATGTGACCTGACCTGACTAGGTTAGGGCATTGGCTTAAGCCGGTTGGAGAATTGGACCTGCCTCGCATGGGCCAGTAGGCCTGCTGCAGTGTTCTTTCTTTCTTATGTTCTTATGATGACGCTCTTCAGGTCGCTTGTTCTATCAAGGCTGGAATATTGTTGCACACTAACAGCACCTTTTAAGGCAGGTGAAATTGCTGACCTAGAAAATGTACAGAGAACCTTCACGGCACACATAACTGCGATAAAACACCTCAGTTACTGGGAACGCTTGAAGTTCCTAAACCTAGAATCATGTATCTTCTCCCTAGAACGCACTTGGAAAATCCTAGAGGGATTAGTGCCAAACTTTCACACGAAAATCACTCCCTGTGAAAGCAAAAGACTCGGCAGACGATGCAACATCCCCCCAATGATAAGCAGGGGTGCCACTAGCACGATAAGAGACAACACAATAAGTGGCAGGGGCCCAAGACTGTTCAACTGCCTCCCAGCATACATAAGGGGGATTACCAATAGACCCCTGGCTGTCTTTAAGAAGGCGCTGGACAGGCACCTAAAGTCAGTACCTGACCAGCCAGGCTGTGGTTCGTACGTCAGGATGCGTGCGGCCAACAGTGACAGACTGGTTGATCAGGCCCTGATCCACCATGAGACCTGATCTCTAGGTAAAAAACCACCATGATGACTCAACACTCCCTCACAACCACCATGATGACTCAACACTCCCTCACAACCACCATGATTACTCAACTCTCCCTCACAACCACCATGATGACTCAACACTTCCTCACAACCATCATGATGACTCAATACTCCCTCACAACCACCATGATGACTCAACACTTCCTTACAACCACCATGATGACTCAACACTCCCTCACAACCACCATGATGACTCAACACTCCCTCACAACCACCATGATGACTCAACTCTCCCTCACAACCACCATGATGACTCAACACTTCCTCACAACCACCATGATGACTCAACTCTCCCTCACAACCACCATGATGACTCAACTCTCCCTCACAACCACCATGATGACTCAATCTCCTCACAACCACCATGATGACTCAACACTTCCTCACAACCACCATGATGACTCAACTCTCCTCACAACCACCATGATGACTCAACTCTCCTCACAACCACCATGTGACTCAACCTCCTCACAACCACCATGATGACTCAACACTCCTCACAACCACCATGATGACTCAACCTCCTCAACCATATGACTCAACTCCTCACAACCACCATGATGACTCAACTCTCCTCAACCACCATGATGACTCAACTCCTCACAACCACCATGATGACTCAACCTCTCACACCACCATGATGACTCAACTCTCCTCACAACCACCATGATGACTCAATCTCCTCACAACCACCATGATGACTCAATCTCCTACAACCACCATGATGACTCAACCTCCCTCACAACCACCATGATGACTCAACCTCCTCACAACCACCATGATGACTCAACTCTCCCTACAACCACCATGATGACTCAACCTCCAACCACCATGATGACTCAATCTCCTCCAACCACCATGATGACTCAACACTCCTCAAACCACCATGATGACTCAACCTCCCTCACAACCACCATGATGACTCAATCTCTCACAACCACCATGGTGACTCAACTCCCTCACATATGATCAACCTCCTCCAACACCATGATGACTCAACCTCCTACAACCACCATGATGACTCACTCCCAACACATGATGACACTCCTCACAACCGATACAACCTCTCACAACCACATGATGACTCACTCCTCACAACCACCATGATGACTCAATCCTCAAACCACCATAGACTCAACTCTCCCACCATGTCTAACTCTCCACCACCTGTATCTTCAACATGATATACCTCAACACCAGATGACATCCCTCAAACCACCATGATGACTCAACTCCCTCAACCACATGATGACTCAACCTCCTCACAACCACCATGATGACTCAACCTCCTCACAACCACCATGATGACTCACCTCCCCACAATACCATGATGACTCAACCTCCTCACAACCACCATGATGACTCAACTCTCTCACACCACCATGATGACTCAACCTCCTCACAACCACCATGATGACTCAACCTCCCCAACCACCATGATGACTCAACTCTCCTCACAACCACCATGATGACTCAACCTCCTCACAACCACCATGATGACTCAACCCCTCAAAACCACCAATGACTCAACCTCCTCACAACCACCATGATGACTCAACTCTCCTCACAACCACCATGTGACTCAACTTCCTCACAATACCATGATATCAACACTCCTCACAACCACCATGATGACTCAACACTCCTCAAAACCACCATGATGACTCAACACTCTCACAACCACCATGATGACTCAACCCCTCACAACCACCATGATGACTCAACCTCCTCACCACATGATGACTCAACCTCCCTCACAACCACCATGATGACTCAATCTCCTCACAACCACCATGATGACTCAACTCTCCTCACAACCACCATGATGACTCACCTCCTCTCACAACCACCATGATGACTCAACTTCCTCACAACACCATGATGACTCAACTCTCCCTCACAACACCATGATGACTCAACTCCTCACAACCACCATGAGACTCAACACTCCTCAACCACCATGATGACTCAACCTCCTCACAACCACCATGATGACTCAACTCTCCTCACAACCACCATGATGACTCAACCTCCTCACAACCACCATGATGACTCAACACTCCTCACAACCACCATGATGACTCAACCTCCCTCACATCACCATGATGACTCACACTCCTCACAACCACCATGATGACTCAACCTCCCTCAAACCACATGATGACTCAACCTCCTCACAACCACCATGATGACTCAACCTCCTCAAACCACCATGATGACTCAACTCTCCTCACAACCACCATGATGACTCACTCCTCACACACCAGGTGACTCAATTCCCTCCAACACCATGATCTCAACTCTCCTCACAACACCATGATGACTCAACCTCCTCACAACCACCATGATGACTCAACCTCCACACCAATGATGACTCAACCTCCTCAAACACCATGATGACTCAACCTCCTCACAACCACCATGATGACTCAACACTCCCTCAAACCACATGATGACTAACCTCTCACAACCACCATGATGACTCAATCTCCTCACAACCACCATGTGACTCAACTTCCCTCAAACACCATGATATCAACTCCTCACAACCACCATGATGACTCAACCTCCTACAACCACCATGATGACTCAACCTCCACAACACATGATGACTAACTCCCTCACAACCACCATGATCTCAACCTCCTCCAACCACATGATGACTCAAACTCCTCCAACCACCATGATGACTCAACCTCCTCAAACCACCATGATGACTCAACTCTCCTCACAACCACCATGAGACTCAATCCTCCAACAATACCACCTAAATACCTCACAACCAAACTCCTCACAACACCATGATGACTCAACCTCCTCAAACCATCATGATGACTTAACACTCCCTCACAACCACCATGATGACTCAACTCTCCATCACAACCACCATGATGACTCAACACTCCCTCAAAACCACCATGATGACTCAACACTCCCTCACAACCACCATGATGACTCAACTCTCCCTCACAACCACCATGATGACTCAACTCTCCCTCACAACCACCATGATGACTCAACTCTCCATCACAACCACCAAGGTGACTCAACTCTCCCTCTCAACCACCATGATGACTCAACTCTCCCTCACAACCACCATGATGACTCAACTCTCCCTCACAACCACCATGATGACTCAACTCTCCCTCACAACCACCATGATGACTCAACACTCCTCACAACCACCATGATGACTCTAACACTCCTCACAACCACCATGATGACTCAACCTCCCTCACAACCACCATGATGACTCCAACTCTCCCTCACAACCACCATGATGACTCAAATCTCCCTCACAACCACCATGATGACTCAACTCTCCCTCACAACCACCATGATGACTCAACTCTCCCTCACAGTCACACAACACAACACGTCTTAGTGATCATCTAGCTAAAAGATGAATCACAGTTTTCTCCTCTCTGTTTGAGACAACACTGTGTGGGTGTGGGTGGGTTGCACGTTCAGTTTCACCCACAGTGGGTGGGTGGGTGTTTTGGCCAGCTCATCCCACTCCGCCCACTTTGTACGCTGCTCTCACAGCATAGCTCATTTTTTATATGCAATCAGATTTGCAGTTGAGACAGGGATAGATAGCAGAAAGCTCTGGAGGCCACACCAAGGCTATCTACAGAAAGGTGTATATATAAATTCGAGAATCGGACATAGTTATTTGACAGGAAAGACAGAAGCGAGCTGTGAGCCTGGGATGTAACTACGTCAACAACAGTAATTCTGGCACCACTTTATTGTGATACTTCAAGAAGCCAGATATAAATACTCAAAAATCTGGGAGGGAAAATTAATGTGCGATTTTTATGGATTCCATCACACATAGGATTACGCCTTCATGATAAAGTTGATAAATTAACTAAAGAAAAAAGTACCTTGAAGACAAATGTTGATAACTTTGGTGTATCTGTGTCTAGGATTAGGAATAATATTAGGCCAGAAGTAAATATTGAGACTAAATGTTATATTAACGCAGTTAGAAGACTGAGTAGATTTATAACCCACTATGATAACATGAACGTAGATAAGTATGTTTATGGAGCAACTTGCAATGTGAATAGACTGACTGATGTTGCAGTGGCCAGGCTTAGGCTTGGCTACAAGTACTTCTGGCAGTTTGGGAGACACAAACAGATGATCCAGCCAAATATAAAACTTGTAGTCAGCTTTCCTGATGAATATAACGATATAACAATAATAATATATTTTTATTTACTACAAGTACATGTACAAGGTATACAGACCATAGCTGACATCAATGACATGCTACTATATAGAAAGCCGCTTGTTATGCTAAGCATTTCGGGCAAATTAGGTAAGTTTTGTCCCAGGATGCCACCCACACCAGTCCACTAACACCCAGGTTCCCATTTTATACTGATGTGTGAACATGGTCAGCAGGTGTCTCATGGAAACACGTCCTAATGTTATCCAGCCGTACCGGGGATTCGAACTCCGGACCTCAGTGTGTGAGCTGAGTGCGCTACTGATTGAGCTACGGGACACTATAACAGCGTATAACTTATGTGATTTGTCTAGGAATTTTATTAATGAAAATGAGATACGAGATATATTAAGCAAATATCCTAAATCTGCTTGAGAAATATAAAACAACCATAGACATAAATTCATATGTACTCTTGTTAAATCTATTGAGGCCCTTCGTTTATCCGTATGCTCTTGATACTTCCATCCACAAGGTAGATATAAGGTGCACAATAAACTAGCCACTACACTCAACAGGATAGATATAAGGTGTACAATAAATAGCCACTACCCTCAACAGGATAGATATGGGAAACACAGTAAACTAGCCACTACCCTCATAACGGATATGAGGTACACAATAAACCAGCCAATGACACCACAATTATCACAACCAACACCATCGACCACTACCATCACCAACACCAGTGACCACTAACACCACAGTCATCACAACCACCACTGCCATCACCACAACTACCACATTACATCACACACCCTCTGTCACTATCACCATTCCTTTATTTTCCCACAACAACAACCACATCAACCACCACAACAACAACCACATCCAC
>WNWK01011958.1:0-25000 GCA_009830355.1 Cherax destructor | reverse complement strand
AAGTTGAGTGTTGCTCGTCTCTTCCCTCTCACAAGTTGAGTGTTGCTCTGTCTCTTCCTCTCACAAGTTGAGTGTTGCTTGTCTCTTCCCTCTCACAAGTTGAGTGTTGCTCGTCTCTTCCCTCTCACAAGTTGAGTGTTGCTCGTCTCTTCCCTCTCACAAGTTGAGTGTTGCTCGTCTCTTCCCTCTCACAAGATGAGTGTTGCTTGTCTCTTCCCTCTCACAAGTTGAGTGTTGCTCGTCTCTTCCCTCTCACAAGTTGAGTGTTGCTCGTCTCTTCCCTCTCACAAGTTGAGTGTTGCTCGTCTCTTCCCTCTCACAAGTTGAGTGTTGCTCGTCTCTTCCCTCTCACAAGTTGAGTGTTGCTTGTCTCTTCCCTCTCACAAGCACTAAACCCAGAGGGGTCATGCAGTACCTGTGTAAGGGAAGGTAATCAGATTTAATTCAAACAAAAGTTGCTCCATCTCCTTGGATCAGAAGCATCAAGGCGGCACCTTCCTTGAAGACACAGGCGAAACATAAGATTCAGATAAGTTCATAAATATGTAACATGAGCGGTTGTTTCAAGTACAGTGTCGCAAGAACAGTGCCACTATGACAGTGTCACAAGGACAGTGCCACAAGGACAGTGCCACAAGGACAGTGTCACAAAGACAGGACCACAGAGATTGTACTACGAAGATAGTGCCACGAAGACCGTGCCACAAAGACAGTGCCACGAAGACAGTGCCACAAAGATATTGCCACAAAGACAGTGCCACACAGTGCCACAAAAACAGTGTCACAGATACAGTGCCACAATAACAGTGCCACAGATACAGTGCCACAAAGACAGTGCCACAGACAGAGCCACAGAAACAGTGCCACAAAAAGTGCCACAGATTCAGTGCCACAGAGAGAGTGCCACACACGCTTCACGAACAGCTGGGATCGCATTATTATTACCTTGGTGGGGTGCAGCGATGAACCAGCTGGGGTCAGGCAGCGCCTGGGGCGGGGGAATGAGGGGGAGATAATCAAGTTTGATCCAAGGACAAGGAGGGAAGCTCCAGTTCCTGGGATCAAGAACCTTTCACTGAGGAACTTTCAATGAAGGACCGGCCATCACAAATGCAGGAGAACCCACAAGAAAGTTGAATACTCAGACGAGTATTTGACTCCTGCTTAATGCTTAGCGGGAGTGAGGGGTCAGGAGACGAGGTCAGGAGTAAGGGGTCAGGAGACGAGGTCAGGAGTAAGGGGTCAGGAGACGAGGTCAGGAGTAAGGAGTCAAGAGACAAAGATCGGGAGTACGGGGTCAAGAGACAAGGTCAGGGGTAAGGAGGTTATGCTACAAGGTCAGGGGTAAGGGGTCGTTAGACGAGGTCTGGGGTGAACGAAATGCATGAAGGTTAGATAGTAAGTACTGGAGACACTAAAACAAGGGGAGAGAGAGAGATAGAGAGAGAGAGAGAGAGAGAGAGAGAGAGAGAGAGAGAGAGAGAGAGAGAGAGAGAGAGAGAGAGACTGGTTGCATGTTGCCAGTGAAGCATATAGCAGCAGCAGTGGCTGTTGTTGTTGTTATACACGTAGCAGGAGAACCAACAGCAACAGCAGCAGTAGTTGTAGCAGTGGTTACCCTTTACATTACCTATAAGTATCAGCAGAAGCAACCTCAGAAACAGTAGCAGCAGCAAGAGCAGGAGCAGCGGCCTCAGCAGGTGTTGTATATATATGTATATAGTCGAAAATAATGGGAAACAAATGAAGGTGAACCTGCTGCTTGTGTTGTCACACGGACAACACCAGAGCTATTTCTATTTGTGTTACTGATTAAGTTACGTAGACAAAAACGATCACTGCTACAACACCTGCTGAGGCCGCTGCTCCTGCTCTTGCTGCTGCTACTGTTTCTGAGGTTGCTTCTGCTGATACTTATAGGTAATGTAAAGGGTAACCACTGCTACAACTACTGCTGCTGTTGCTGTTGGTTCTCCTGCTACGTTTATAACAACAACAACAACAGCCACTGCTGCTGCTACTATGCTCTCCTGCAACATGCCCTCTCTCTCTCTCTCTCTCTCTCTCTCTCTCTCTCTCTCTCTCTATCTATCTATCTATCTCTCTCTTTCTCTATCTATCTATCTCTCTTTCTCTCTCCCCTTGTTTTAGTGTCTCCAGTACTTACTATCTGACCTTCATGCATTTCGTTCACCCCAGACCTCGTCTAACGACCCCTTACCCCTGACCTTGTAGCATAACCTCCTTACCACAACGGGCCTAAGATTGATCCCAGTAAAAGTGGGCCTTAGACAAGGATGTGTGATGTCACCGTGGTTGTTCAATATATTTATAGATGGGGTTGTAAGAGAAGTGAATGCGAGGGTCTTGGCAAGAGGTGTGGGGTTAAAAGATAAAGAATCAAATACAAAGTGGGAGTTGTCACAGTTGCTTTTTGCTGATGACACTGTGCTTTTGGGAGATTCTGAAGAGAAGTTGCAGAGGTTGGTAGATGAATTTGGTAGGGTGTGTAAAAGAAGAAAATTGAAAGTGAATATAGGAAAGAGTAAGGTGATGAGGCTAACAAAAAGATTAGGTGACAAAAGATTGGATATCAGATTGGAGGGAGAGAGTATGGAGGAGGTGAATGTATTCAGATATTTGGGAGTGGACATGTCAGCAGATTGGTCTATGAAGGATGAGGTGAATCATAGAATTGATGAGGGGAAAAGGGTGAGTGGAGCACTGCGGAGTCTGTGGAGACAAAGAACCTTGTCCATGGAAGTAAAGAGGGGAATGTATGAGAGTATAGTTATACCAACACTCTTATATGGGTGTGAAGCATGGGTGATGAATGTTGCAACGAGGAGAAGGCTGGAGGCAGTGGAGATGTCATGTCTGAGGTCAATGTGGGGTGTGAATATAATGCAGAGAATTCGGAGTCTGGAAATTAGAGGAGGTGCGGGATTACCAAAACTATTATCCAGAGAGCTGAGGAGGGGTTGTCGAGGTGGTTCGGACATGTAGAGAGAATGGATCGAGACAGAATGTCTTCGAGAGTGTATAAATCTGTAGTGGAGGGAAGACGGGGTAGGGGTCGGCCTAGGAAAGGTTGGAGGGAGGGGGTAAAGGATTTTTTGTGTGCGAGGGGCTTGGACTTCCAGCAAGCATGTGTGAGCGTATTTGATAGGAGTGAATGGAGACAAATGGTTTTTAATACTTGACGTGTTGTTGGAGTGTGAGCAAAGTAACATTTATGAAGGGATTCAGGGAAACCGGCAGGACGGACTTGAGTCCTGGAGATGGGAAGTACAGAGTCTGCACTCTGAAGGAGGGGTGTTAATGTTGCAGTTTTATAACTGTAGTGTAAAGCACCCCTCTGGCAAGACAGTGATGGAGTGAATGATGATGAAAGTTTTTTTTTCGGGCCACCCTGCCTTGGTGGGAATCGGCCGATGTGTTAATAAATAATATATATATATATATATATATATATATATATATATATATATATATATATATATATATATATATATATATATATATATATATATATTTCTTTCAACACGTCGTTTCCCACTGAAGCGGTGGCCCAAAAGGAAAAACGAAAGTTTCTCCTTTTACATTTAGTAATATATACAGGAGAAGGGGTTACTAGCCCCTTGCTCCTAAGATTTAGATCCAAGAGATTATGTTGACCTCACTGAACTCTGAATTAACTTTTATTGTTTCTCTTTCAACAACAAGTTCTAAGCAGGGTTTAGGAATGGGCTCTTTCATCAGCGCCATTTTAGTCAACTTATACATGGACCACCTACAAGCTGAATGCTTCACCAACATCATCCCCACCAACGTCACATGGTTACGTTCTGTGGACGACCTTTTCTTAATAACTTCCCAACGCTTCGACGTCCGAAACCCACAAAGAAGACTCAGCACAGCTGAACCAACCATCCACTACACACTCAAAGAAGAGCCAGTGAAGGTTACCATTTCTCGACGTTCTCATTCCAAATTTACAGAAGCCTACAAGCAAAAACGATCTCACACACTTCTACTCCAGCCAGAATACGGAGACCAATCGAAGCATCGATTTTTTCCCAAGAGAATACCGAATTTGCAGTCCAGAGTTTCATGGGAGGAGTGTACATACATACACCAAACCTTCACTGAGCTACAATTTTCTTCCTTTTTCATCAAGAACTGTACAAAAAGAAACCTTCAAATCATCAGTTCACCACGAACTAACACCAAGTTGTCTTGAACGTCTCCAAAGTACTCGCACAAGTGAACACTAGAGTCACCATGGCAACCAGTGCATCTATCAGAGACCTGACCAGAACCAAAGTGAAGAACCTTGAACCAGTCAAAGCAGTTATTTACACAATCCCTTACGAAGGTTGTGACGAGGTGTACGTCGTTGAAACACCACGTACTCTGCGAACACGTGTCAGTGAACACATCAATGCTTGCAGAGACGATAACTTGAACAACCAGAAACATAACAGAAACTTCTCCAACTATCATATTATGAGATTCAGTGACGCCGCCTAGTGATCAAAGAAGCAAACTTCCTTGAATCATCTTTAATCGCCATTTCAGAAACTATTAAACAAAATAAATGTAACTTCGTCATTTCGGAGGAATTAGCAAATATTCTGCTATAAACCAATAAATCCATTCATCACATTGCAACCTAGATTTACCTTCACTTATACTACTACTACTGCTACTACCACCACTACTACTACTACTACCACCACTACTACTACTACTACCACCACCACTACTACTACTACTACCACCACTACTACTACTACTACCACCACCACTACTACTACTACTACAACTACTACTACCACCACTACTACTACTACCACCACCACTACTACTACTACCACCACCACTACTACTACTACCACCACCACTACTACTACTACTACAACTACTACTACCACCACTACTACTACTACCACCACCACTGATATTACTACTACTACTACTACCACTACTACTACTATGTACTATCACCACTACTACCTACAACATGGGCCAGTAGGTCTACTGCAGTGCTTATGTTTTTCACCTCACTTGGTACCTAGTATATATACCCTCTGTATCCCAGTATTGTTTGTAACGACTTGACAAAGCTCCTGGAGAGCGAAACGTTGCCACAATAAAAGGTCACATTAGTTATACATATGTCCATTTACCTGACATTTTGTCGGTAATTCTACCATTATAACTAAGAAAATATGGTGTTTGCCAGACCTTACTTTCTAGGTACCATCGTGGTGTTCCCTTCGCGTGGTAGTCGGGGCAACTAAGGTCATAATATTCTCTGAATTGCAGTTCAAATGACACTTGCCCTGCCCCAACATTCTGGAACATTTTCTGGTGTGTTTGTACCAGCATACTCTCTCATTTATATGCAGATTTCCTGAGCACTGCCTCCGTTTTCCCTATCAGATTTATTTGCGTTTTCTGTGAGGTGTTCTGGATTCTCTTGCCAACCATTCGCTGAGCACATTTCTCAAGCTTATTCTGTTTCTTGATTACGCATTATTGCCGTCTCTCCATCATTTGTTATTGTTATTTTTATTACTATTATAATAAAAAAGAAGAGGAAGTCCATCATATGTATTGTGCGCATTGCCTTGCTTCCTTACTACCGCTTTTTCTGTCCTTTTCTAATTATCTGCTTCTACCCAAAACTCATCTCTGTATTCCATACCTTTATCCTCCATCTTTTCATATATTTTTGGTTTGCTGATCAGGAAATTCCTTATATTATCTACGTTCGTAATTTTCAACACTTTTGTGAATTATTATTATTATGTGAGCAAATTACCTGCAAATTACAGGAAAGTAATTTGGGTGAGATAAGTGGGACTTAAGTCACAGTAGGTTGCAGGACTGTCACTCCCTCGATGCCCACTTCTTCACCACTCTCACAAAAAAAGCTAGACCTAACATTAAATTAATAATTACAATACTAAAACCAGCAACTCTCGTTAATGTTGTGGACTGTATATGATTGAGGTCCCGCAAATTTCTTGCCCCAATTCTTCAGCAGGGGACATTAACACGGGTTCCTAATTACAAATTCAGGACGAAATCCCCCAATTTGGCTTGGAAGACTCCGGATTATTAGCAGAATTTCCCACGACAACCAGTGTTCACAAATTACAAATGGCGTCCTCCCTCTGCGGCGTCACTCCCATGGCTGTTCTGAACTCGAAATTTCTCAAAGGGTCCAAATAGCATCACATTTTAATACGCAATTATTATATTATTCATTTATATGTTCTACATTTAGAAAATTATGTAAAAAACTTCCAAAACTTTATACCTCTCCAACTTTCCACCTCTACGGCAACTTCAGAAATACCTTTCTCGTTTAAGGTCATTGTTCGTGGCGGTATTACGCTTTGCGTATGATACGTGGAATCAAGTGTCTCTTGTACCACACTTAGTTCCACTTATATTTCTTCCTAGGTTGTAACAGATAATTGAAATGTAGATATAAATCCAAATGTACAATTGTTAACCCTTAGGGGCCTAGTGCCTAGGCCTTTTGTGTATCCATATGCTCTTGCGCTACCGTCCACAGGATGGATATGGGGTACACAATAAACTAGCCACTTCGGTGGCAAAATCTAAATCTAGGTTATTCCTACTAGATCCACGGACCTTTGACGTGTCACTTTCTTTTGGTCAAGTAACTTTGTCATGTGCAGGTGTAATTCTCGTTGACTTACAAATGTTATTACAGTAATTTTAACTAGCTTTATACTCAGCAGGAAGTCTCTAGCAGAAGAAGTAGCAGCAGTACTAGCAGCAGCAGAAGCTGTAGTAGCCCTATTAGTGGTAGCAGAAACAGTATCGGCAGAAGCAGTATCAGCAACAGTAGCAGTTGTAATAGTAACAGCAGCAGCAGTACCAGCAGCAAACAGCAGTAGTCACAGAAGGCGTGATCCTTAACCAGCCAGCCAGACAGCCACACCCTTTCCCTCATCTCTCCCTTACTCCTCCCTCACCCTATCCCTCACCCCTCCCTCACAATCTTCCACACCCTCTCCCTCATCTTAACCGACTTCCACACCATCACCAACACTACCACTATCACCAAAACCACTACCCTCACTGCCACCAACACCTCTACCCCCACCCCCACCACTACCCCCACAACTACTACCACCCCCACCCCCCACCAAAAACCCCACTCCCCCCCCACCCCCACCCCCACCCCTCCACTACCACTACCCCACACTCTACCACCCAAGTTGCTGGTCAGTGTTCGCTACACTCCACTTTTTTCCTCCTGGATATCCACTTTTTGTGTTCTCCACACCATAACCCAGCCTCTCCCTCCCTCTCCCTCACTCTCCCTCACACTCACATATTCTATTAAAGTAAAACTCATCTTCGCAACTGCCACAGTTTCCATATGAAAAACTGGGCGACGTTTCGGTCCCTCCTGCATCATCATCAAGTCATAAATGAATGTTTTCAGACAATATCACGTGACATAAATTTCACCAACACTGACAAAGTCCTTTTTCGGATTTCATTTTTTTTTCCAACAACCAAATGGTAACAGATATTAAAAATTTAGCTTCCTGAATATGCTAAGTGAGCTGATGTAGTTATTACGCAGCTTCACGATTGTCTAACTTTATCCTCGACACGAGCGCCTCTAGTGGCCAGTAACACACACGTATAAACAATACTCCGGGTCATTCCCACTATTGCCCGACATATCCTGTGTAACTATTCCTATATGCCATTATTTATTCTAGCACAGAGTGTTCTAAATGTCAGCTACTGGCATCTGAACAACATGATCCTTCACAAAACCTCCGTAAGACAAAGTCTGAAGGCGCGATATCTGAGAAGCCAGGTGAAGAGTTATTTGATAAGTCTATCACGAGTCCAATCCATCTACCAGGCAGCCTGGACCTAAATTGCACTGTCATGTGTGCAGAGAATTGCATTTTCACGTCTTTTAACTTTATGGAGAACCTCTTGTATGTCACAGTTGGTTAATGTGTAACCCACGTCCGATGTAAATATATCTGTAGCAATGGCATGTAGGATTGTAACACACGAAGCTCAGAGTCTGCTTCTTTGATGCCACGAACCAACACACTTTGAAACTATTAGGAAACAAGTTTAAATTTTAGACTTTAATGTCGAAATATTATTATTATTATTATTATTATTATTATTATTATTATTATTGTTGTTGTTGTTGTATTCGGTAATTCGCCAGGGTCATGCAGCGTCTGGAAATTGGAAGGCACTCAAGCTAGATTCAGATGATAATATGGTATCAGGAACACAGGCGTAGCAGGTGTTGCTTGGTTACTACTTACTGTTCCTCCAGAAGGCTTACACACGGACCCTCAAACTTGGCTATAGCAACAGCATAGAGGAGATCTCTACTGGTGAGTAACAATCTCAGATTCGTTTTAATAAGACACACAATCGCTGAAAGTTGCAAGTCAGTCTGGAGAGGCATTCCCGGGTCAACTCACTGACCTGGCGGACAGCAATGACTATACCAAAAATTCAGCGAACAACTGTAGGCGATATCCAGTAAACTTTACGCGAAGTGTAAACAAGAATTCACGAAGTCCCCATCTGTGTAACAAAAAAAAAATAACTCGCTGTGTAAAAAAAAAAAATAATAATAAAAGGAATCGCCAGCTGTGTACACATTACCAAGAAGCCTCACTTACCAGCCATGTAAACACTAGGTCATTAGCCTTATCCACACGTTTGAGGATTTGTAACACTTAACTTACATCACTACTTACCTCATTCCCCGTGTAAGTGGACATCAGTTACACCCTATCAGGTGTAGAGTGTAGGTAATGGTGTAAATATGGTAAACGACCACAGAGTGTTTCACGTCATCAGTGGTGAATGGTAGAAGACAACGTCGTGTTCCCTGGAGGAAGACAACGTCATGTTCCCTGGAGGAAGACAACGTCGTGTTCCCTGGAGGAAGACAACGTCGTGTTCCCTGGAGGAAGACAACGTCATGTTCCCTGGAGGAAGACAACGTCATGTTCCCTGGAGGAAGACAACGTCATGTTCCCTGGAAAAAGCCAACGTCGTGTTCCCTGGAGGAAGACAACGTCGTGTTCCCTGGAGGGAGACACGTCGTGTTCCCTGGAGGAAGAAAACGTCGTGTTCCCTGGAGGAAGACAACGTCGTGTTTCCTGGAGGAAGACAACGTCATGTTCCCTGGAGGAAGACAACGTCATGTTCCCTGGAGGAAGACAACGTCGTGTTCCCTGGAGGAAGACAACGTCATGTTCCCTGGAGGAAGACAACGTCATGTTCCCTGGAGGAAGACAACGTCGTGTTCCCTGGAGGAAGACAACGTCATGTTCCCTGGAGGAAGACAACGTCGTGTTCCCTGGAGGAAGACAACGTCATGTTCCCTGGAGGAAGACAACGTCGTGTTCCCTGGAGGAAGACAACGTCATGTTCCCTGGAGGAAGACAACGTCATGTTCCCTGGAGGAAGACAACGTCGTGTTCCCTGGAGGAAGACAACGTCGTGTTCTCTGGAGGAAGACAACGTCGTGTTCCCTGGAGGAAGACAACGTCGTGTTCACTGGAGGAAGACAACGTCATGTTCCCTTTAGGAAGACAACGTCGTGTTCCCTGGAGGAAGACAACGTCGTGTTCCCTGGAGGAAGACAACGTCGTGTTCCCTGGAGGAAGACAACGTCGTGTTCCCTGGAGGAAGACAACGTCGTGTTCCCTGGAGGAAGACAACGTCGTGTTCCCTGGAGGAAGATAACGTCGTGTTCCCTGGAGGAAGGCAACGTCGTGTTCCCTGGAGGAAGCCAACGTCGTGTTCCCTGGAGGAAGACAACGTTGTGTTCCCTGGAGGAAGACAACGTCATGTTCCCTGGAGGAAGACAACGTTGTGTTCCCTGGAGGGAGACAACGTCGTGTTCCCTGGAGGAAGACAACGTCTTGTTCCCTGGAGGAAGACAACGTTGTGTTCCCTGGAGGAAGACAACGTCATGTTCCCTAGAGGAATACAACGTCGTGTTCCCTGGAGGAAGACAACGCTGTGTTCCCTGGAGGAAGACAACGTCGTGTTCCCTGGAGGAAGACAACGTCGTGTTCCCTGGAGGAAGACAACGTTGTGTTCCCTGGAGGAAGACAACGTCATGTTCCCTGGAGGAAGACAACGTCGTGTTCCCTGGAGGAAGACAACGCTGTGTTCCCTGGAGGAAGACAACGTCGTGTTCCCTGGAGGAAGACAACGTCATGTTCCCTGGAGGAAGACAACGTTGTGTTTTCTGGAGGAAGACAACGTTGTGTTCCCTGGTGGAAGACAACGTCGTGTTCCCTGGAGGAAGGCAACGTCATGTTCCCTGGAGGAAGACAACGTCGTGTTCTCTGGAGGAAGATAACGTCGTGTTCCCTGGAGGAAGACAACGTCATGTTCCCTGGAGGAAGACAACGTCGTGTTCCCTGGAGGAAGACCACGTCGTGTTCCCTGGAGGAAGACAACGTCGTGTTCCCTGGAGGAAGACAACGTCGTGTTCCCTGGAGGAAGACAACGTCATGTTCCCTGGAGGAAGACAACGTCGTGTTCCCTGGAGGAAGACAACGTCGTGTTCCCTGGAGGAAGACAACGTCGTGTTCCCTGAAGGAAGACAACGTCATGTTCCTGGAGGAAGACAACGTCGTGTTCCCTGGAGGAAGACAACGTCATGTTCCCTGGAGGAAGACAACGTCGTGTTCCCTGGAGGAAGACAACGTCGTGTTCCCTGGAGGAAGACAACGTCGTGTTCCCTGGAGGAAGACAACGTCGTGTTCCCTGGAGGAAGACAACGTCATGTTCCCTGGAGGAAGACAACGTCGTGTTCCCTGGAGGAAGACAACGTCATGTTCCCTGGAGGAAGACAACGTCGTGTTCCCTGGAGGAAGACAACGTCATGTTCCCTGGAGGAAGACAACGTCATGTTCCCTGGAGGAAGACAACGTCGTGTTCCCTGGAGGAAGACAACGTCGTGTTCTCTGGAGGAAGACAACGTCGTGTTCCCTGGAGGAAGACAACGTCGTGTTCACTGGAGGAAGACAACGTCATGTTCCCTTTAGGAAGACAACGTCGTGTTCCCTGGAGGAAGACAACGTCGTGTTCCCTGGAGGAAGACAACGTCGTGTTCCCTGGAGGAAGACAACGTCGTGTTCCCTGGAGGAAGACAACGTTGTGTTCCCTGGAGGAAGACAACGTCATGTTCCCTGGAGGAAGACAACGTTGTGTTCCCTGGAGGGAGACAACGTCGTGTTCCCTGGAGGAAGACAACGTCGTGTTCCCTGGAGGAAGACAACGTTGTGTTCCCTGGAGGAAGACAACGTCATGTTCCCTGGAGGAAGACAACGTCGTGTTCCCTGGAGGAAGACAACGCTGTGTTCCCTGGAGGAAGACAACGTCGTGTTCCCTGGAGGAAGACAACGTCGTGTTCCCTGGAGGAAGACAACGTTGTGTTCCCTGGAGGAAGACAACGTCATGTTCCCTGGAGGAAGACAACGTTGTGTTCCCTGGAGGAAGACAACGTCATGTTCCCTGGAGGAAGACAACGTCGTGTTCCCTGGAGGAAGACAACGCTGTGTTCCCTGGAGGAAGACAACGTCGTGTTCCCTGGAGGAAGACAACGTCGTGTTCCCTGGAGGAAGACAACGTTGTGTTCCCTGGAGGAAGACAACGTCATGTTCCCTGGAGGAAGACAACGTCGTGTTCCCTGGAGGAAGACAACGTCGTGTTCCCTGGAGGAAGACAACGTCATGTTCCCTGGAGGAAGACAACGTCGTGTTCCCTGGAGGAAGACAACGTCGTGTTCCCTGGAGGAAGACAACGTCGTGTTCCCTGAAGGAAGACAACGTCATGTTCCCTGGAGGAAGACAACGTCGTGTTCCCTGGAGGAAGACAACGTCATGTTCCCTGGAGGAAGACAACGTCGTGTTCCCTGGAGGAAGACAACGTCGTGTTCCCTGGAGGAAGACAACGTCGTGTTCCCTGGAGGAAGACAACGTCATGTTCCCTGGAGGAAGACAACGTCGTGTTCCTGGAGGAAGACAACGTCGTGTTCCCTGGAGGAAGACAACGTCGTGTTCCCTGGAGGAAGACAACGTCGTGTTCCCTGGAGGAAGACAACGTCGTGTTCCTTGGAGGAAGACAACGTCGTGTTCCCTGGAGGAAGACAACGTCATGTTCCCTGGAGGAAGACAACGTCGTGTTCCCTGGAGGAAGACAACGTCGTGTTCCCTGAAGGAAGACAACGTCATGTTCCCTGGAGGAAGACAACGTCGTGTTCCCTGGAGGAAGACAACGTCGTGTTCCCTGGAGGAAGACAACGTCGTGTTCCCTGGAGGAAGACAACGTCGTGTTCCCTGGAGGAAGACAACGTCGTGTTCCCTGGAGGAAGACAACGTCATGTTCCCTGGAGGAAGACAACGTCGTGTTCCCTGGAGGAACACAACGTCGTGTTCCCTGGAGGAAGACAACGTCATGTTCCCTGGAGGAAGACCTTATTAATCTCCTCTCATTATCGTTGCTATAATTGCTTTGTTTATGTTAGTATAATGCATAGAGCAAATCTCGATATTAGCAAATGAGTAGAGCTTTGTCGAATCAATCACTAATTTAACCGAGTTCTACTTAGTGCAAAATATGGTGCGAAAAATAATATTTGCTCAGGAAGCAGTTTCTCTTCATCATATCTGCCGACAAGTTGCACCATCCAGCACTATAAAAACTATTAGAAGCCAAGAAACCCGAATAAATCAATGTGTCATCAGCACTGCGGTGTAGGTGGCCCGTCTGTCCTCCAGATTACTTTAGTCGACGCCCTGAGCAGAACCCTATTTCTGTTGTCACCGCCGCAACAGATAATGTTGTTGTCACCTCCGCTACAGATAATGTTGTTGTCGCCGCCGCAACAGATAATGTTGTTGTCACCGCCGCAACAGATAATGTTGTTGTCACCGCCGCAACAGATAATGTTGTTGTCACCGCCGCTACAGATAATGTTGTTGTCACCGCCGCTACAGATAATGTTGTTGTCACCGCCGCTACAGACAATGTTGTCACCGCCGCTACAGATAATGTTGTTGTCACCGCCGCTACAGATAATGTTGTTGTCACCGCCGCTACAGACAATGTTGTCACCGCCGCTACAGATAATGTTGTTGTCACCGCCGCTACAGATAATGTTGTTGTCGCCGCCGCTACAGACAATGTTGTTGTCACCGCCGCTACAGACAATGTTGTTGTCACCGCCGCTACAGATAATGTTGTTGTCACCGCCGCTACAGACAATGTTGTTGTCACCGCCGCTACAGATAATGTTGTTGTCACCGCCGCTACAGACAATGTTGTCACCGCCGCTACAGACAATGTTGTCACCGCCGCTACAGACAATGTTGTCACCGCCGCTACAGACAATGTCGTTGTCACCGCCGCTACAGACAATGTTGTCACCGCCGCTACAGATAATGTTGTTGTCGCCGCCGCTACAGATAATGTTGTCGCCGCCGCTACAGACAATGTTGTTGTCGCCGCCGCTACAGACAATGTTGTTGTCGCCGCCGCTACATACAATGTTGTTGTCACCGCCGCTACAGACAATGTTGTTGTCGCCGCCGCTACAGATAATGTTGTTGTCACCGCCGCTACAGACAATGTTGTTGTCGCCGCCGCTACAGACAATGTTGTTGTCACCGCCGCTACAGACAATGTTGTCACCGCCGCTACAGATAATGTTGTCGCCGCCGCTACAGACAACATTGTTGTCGTCCCGGCAACAGATAATATTGTCGCCGCCGCTACAGACAATGTTGTTGTCGTCCCCGCAACAGATAATATTGTCGCCGCCGCTACAGACAATGTTGTTGTCGTCCCCGCAACAGATAATGTTGTCGCCGCCGCTACAGACAACATTGTTGTCGTCCCCGCAACAGATAATATTGTCGCCGCCGCTACAGACAATGTTGTTGTCGTCCCCGCAACAGATAATATTGTCGCCGCCGCTACAGACAATGTTGTTGTCGTCCCCGCAACAGATAATGTTGTCGCCGCCGCCACAGACAACATTGTTGTCGTCCCCGCAACAGATAATATTGTCGCCGCCGCTACAGACAACATTGTTGTCGTCCCCGCAACAGATAATATTGTCGCCGCCGCTACAGACAATGTTGTTGTCGTCCCGCAACAGATAATGTTGTCGCCGCCGCTACAGACAACATTGTTGTCGTCCCGCTACAGATAATATTGTCGCTGCCGCTACAGACAATGTTGTTGTCGTTCCCGCAACAGATAATATTGTCGCCGCCGCTACAGACAACATTGTTGTCGTCCCCGCTACAGATAATATTGTCGCTGCCGCTACAGACAATGTTGTTGTCGTTCCCGCAACAGATAATATTGTCGCCGCCGCTACAGACAATGTTGTTGTCGTCCCCGCAACAGATAATGTTGTCGCCGCCGCTACAGACAACATTGTTGTCGTCCCCGCTACAGATAATATTGTCGCTGCCGCTACAGACAATGTTGTTGTCGTTCCCGCAACAGATAATATTGTCGCCGCCGCTACAGACAACATTGTTGTCGTCCCCGCTACAGATAATATTGTCGCCGCCGCTACAGACAATGTTGTTGTCGTTCCCGCAACAGATAATATTGTCGCCGCCGCTACAGACAACATTGTTGTCGTCCCCGCAACAGATAATATTGTCGCCGCCGCTACAGACAATGTTGTTGTCGTTCCGCAACAGATAATATTGTCGCCGCCGCTACAGACAATGTTGTTGTCGTTCCCGCAACAGATAATATTGTCGCCGCCGCTACAGACAATGTTGTTGTCGTTCCCGCAACAGATAATATTGTCGCCGCCGCTACAGACAATGTTGTTGTCGTTCCCGCAACAGATAATATTGTCGTCGCCGCTACAGACAACATTGTTGTCATCCCCGCAACAGATAATGTTGTCGTCGCCGCTACAGATAACATTGTTGTCGTCCCCGCAACAGACAATGTTGTCGCCGCCGCTACAGATAACATTGTTGTCGTCCCCGCAACAGACAATGTTGTCGCCGCCGCTACAGACAGTCATGTTGTCCTCGCTTCTATAGACAGCCTCTTTTTTAGTGAATTTTGTCAGGCCGGGGATGGATTGGGAAGCAGAAGACTCCTGATACGGCTCTTTATTATCGTAACCAAAAAAATGGCATCTTGTAGCAGTGCCGGAAGTGTGGTGAGAGTCACAGCCAAAAGACAACGTCTGAGGACATATATAGAAATTAGAAGTCTGTATGATGTTCAATGAAGACAAATTCCAACTACTCTGTTATGGAAAACTGGAGGAAATAATAGCTAGAACTGAGTATACTACAAACTCTAATCACACAATAGAGAGGAAATATAATGTGAAGGACCTGGGAGTGGTAATGTTTGAGGATCTCACTTTCGAAGATCACAACAGTGTCATTATCACATCTGCAAAGAAAATGATAGGATGGATAATGAGAACGTTCAAAATAAGAGATACCAAACCAGTGATGATCCATTTAAAATCACTTGTTCTCTCTAGGCTGGAATACTGCTGAACATTAACATCTCCATTCAAAGCAGATGAAATTGCAGATCTAGAGAATGTTCAAAGAACCTTTACTGCACATATAAGTTCCGTCAAACACCTTTACTGGGAATGCTTGGAAGCACTTGACTTGTACTCACTGGAACGCAGGCGAGAGAGACACATCATAATCTACACTTGAAAAATCCTAGAAGGAATGGTCCACAGAAATCACTCCCTACGAAAGCAAACGACTGGGCAGGCGGTGCAAAATACCCCCAATGATAAGTAGGGCCGCCATTGGTTCACTAAGAGAAAATACAGTAAGTGTTCGGGGTCCAAGACTGTTCAACAGCCTCCCACCATGCATAAGGGGAATTACCAATAGGCCCCTGGTTGTCTTCAAGAGGGAGCTGGACAGATACTTAAAGTCGGTGCCGGATCAGCCGGGCTGTGGTTCGTATGTTGGACTACGTGTGGCCAGCAGTAACAGCCTGTTTGATCAGGCTCTGATCCACCAGGAGGCCTGGTCATGGACCGGGCCGCGGGGGCGTTGATCCCCGGAATACCCTCCTGGCAGAATCCACGTAGTATCCCCCGTTATTGCTTAAAAAATAGACTGAGAATAAAAAACATTAAAAAAATGTATATTGTAAAAGTCTGAAAAAGCAGTTTATATCATCAAATAGCAGGACAAACAAGTTGTATTATCTATTAGCAGGACAAACAAGTATTATCTATTAGCAGGATAAATAAGTTGTATTATCTATTAGCAGGACAAACAAGTTGTATTATCTATTAGCAGGACAAACAAGTTATATTACACTAGTCAACACTTATTTCCTGGCCAATAATATTACATTGATTTTAGGGTAAGTTTGTGGTGCTGATTCCGAATATGTCATCGGTTTTGCTTGATTATCTCAAGTTTTAGAGAAATTTGACATTACCTAGAGTTTACCTGGAGAGAGTTCCGGGGGTCAACGCCCTTGCGGCCCAGTCTCTGACCAAGCCTCATAGTGGATCAGGGCATGATCAACCAGGTTGTTACTGCTGGCCGCACGCAATCCAACGTACGAGCCACAGCCCGGCTGGTCAGGTACCGACTTTAGGTGCCTGTCCAGTGCCTGCTTGAAGACAGCCAGGGGTCTATAGGTAATCCCCCTTATGTATGCTGGGAGGCAGTTGAACAATCTTGGGCCCCTGACACTTATTGTGTTGTCTCTTAACGTGCTAGTGGCACCCCTATTTTTCATTGGGTGGATGTTGCATCGGATGTTGCAGGGCTAACTTACAAATCGTATTGAAATTATTTTTTAGATCATGGAAGCAAGCAAGAAATTTACCATCTTCAGATCAACACAAATAGTCATCTTGTTCTCATGACAGCACAGCTTCTGCAAGAACACTTTGATATTTTCGTATTCTTCTTAAAGTTTTGTTGAGTGAGCAATTGGAAGCGATGCATATTGGTTACCATTGTGCAATAAGACACATTTCAAGCTTCTAATTGAGCTGTCAATAAACAGCCGACAATCTCCTGGTTAGTAGTAGTGAAGAAGGTTGTGGAGTCGTCCTCTGAACCAAGATTCCATGATGTTGCAGTGTCTGACAAGTTGTTCAAGAATGGTATACAATACCGACAAAATGAAAATTAGACACATGTGCAACATCTGGGTGTCTTTAATGTAGACGTTTCGCCATCCAGTGGCTTTATCAATACAAATTCTAAGACATAATTTGAAGACAGTAGAACTATATACAGAAGATGAGGTAATCAGTTCCTCAGCCTTGGAATTGGTGTGAAGATCAGCATAGTCGGTAAGACTGCAAGAAAAGAGCTGTACATGAGTGGTATACAATGGCATACAAGAAAAGAGCCCTTCAGATCATTAATTCTCTACACCACCAACACCACTCCTAACAAAGTTATAATCCTTCGCAACAGCCAGGTTGCATTGAAAGTACTCACACAAGCTAACACTAGAGTCGCCATCGCATCCAGCACTTCCATAAGGGATCTAACCAGGACAAAATCGAAGCACCATGGAGGCTGTGACAGGATATATGTAGGTGAAACAGCAAGAAACCTCGAGACAAACCTCAATGAGCACATTGCATGTAGGATCGATAACTTGAACAACGCCTGCATACAACACCGGAATTCCGCCAATCATCTCATGAAGTTCAAGGATGTCTAACTAGTGATCAAAGAACCTAATTTCCGCAGACGTAAATGCCTTGAATCATCATTAATTGATGTTTCTAACTTAATTAAACATAACAAAGGCAGCTTCATCATCTCTGAAGTCTTAGCGAGAATCTTCCTGAAAACAGTAAACCCTGCAGTTTGGCCCAGTTTGGGCCAACAGGCCTGCTCCAGTGTTCCTCCTTTCTTATGTAATAGATGAGGGACACTGAAACATGCCTTCTCAAATCCAACCATATACATTTGCTCAACCTATTTTTATAAGAACATAAGAAAGAAGGAACACTGCAGCAGGCTTACTGGCCCATGCGAGGCAGGTCCAAGTCTCCCACCAGCTTAAGCCAATGCCCCGACCCAGCCAGGTCAGGTTACATTCACTTAAGGAAGGAGCACAGCATCTGACCTAGTAGCACAAGCTAGTCAGGACCAACTCACACCCACTCATATATTTATCTAGCCTATTTTTAAAACTACACAACGTTTTAGCCTCTATAACTGTACTCGGGAGTTTGTTCCACTCATCGACAACTCAATTACCAAACCAGTGCTTTCCTATATCTTTCCTGAATCTGAATTTATCCAACTTAAAGTCATTGCTGTGAGTCCTGTCAATACTAGATATTTTTAGCACGCTATTTACATCCCCTTTATTTATTCCTGTTTTCCATTTATACACCTCAATCATATCCCCCTAATTCTACGCCTTTCTAGAGAGTGCAGATTCAGGGCCCTCAGTCTATCCTCATAGGCAAGATTTCTGATACATGGGATCAACTTAGTCATCTTCCTTTGTACGCTTTCCAGAGCATTTATATCTATTCTGTAATACGGTGACCAAAACTGTGCAGCATAATCTAGATGAGGCCTAGCCAAGGATATATAGAGTTGAAGAACAACCTGAGGACTCCTATTATTTATGCTTCTTGATATGAAGCCAAGGATTCTGTTCGCTTTATTGCGAACACTTATGCACTGCTGTCTTGGTTTCAGATTACTGCTAACAAGAACTCCTAAATCCTTTTTGCAATCAGTAGTATTAAGATCTACATTATTTAGTTTATATGTGGCATGGTTATTGTCCTGTCCAATATTTAGAACTTTGCATTTATCTATATTAAACTGCATCTGACACTTCTCCGACCACTGCATCAGTCTATTCAAATCTTTCTGGAGTGCTCTAATGTCCTCATTTGAATGAATTAGACGGCCTATTTTGGTGTCATCGGCAAACTTGCTTATGTCGCTATTTATTCCCTCATCTATGTCGTTTATGTAGATTGTGAACAACAAGGGGCCCAACACTGACCCCTGTGGAACACCACTCGTGACACTTCCCCACTCTGATTTCTCCCCATTTATGCAAACTCTCTGCCGCCTATTTGTCAACCATGCCTCTAACCAGGAAAAAATTTCTCCTCCTATTCCGTGTGCCTTAATTTTCCTCAATAGTCTCTGATGTGGAACTCTATCAAAAGCCTTACTGAAGTCCATATACACAATATCATATTCATTACCATGATCTACCTCCTCAAATACCTTAGTGAAAATGTTATTAAATTTGTAAGGCAGGAACGCCCTTTTGTAAAACCGTGCTGAGATTCGTTGATAAAATTTATGCTTTACAAGATGCCTACGAATTGTCTTGGCAATTATTGATTCCATAAATTTTCCCCCTATGGAGGTTAGGCTTATTGGTCTATAGTTCGAAGCTAAGGACCTGTCACCTGCTTTGAAAATAGGTATTACATTTGTCATTTTCCACTTATCTGGCACCATGCCAGTTTGCAGTGATATGTTGAAAAGATTAGCCATAGGTTTGCTAAGCTCCTCTTTACATTCATTTAGAACCCTTGCATACAGTTCATCAGGGCCTGGGGATTTGTTAGGTTTTAATTTATCTATTTGTCTAAGGACCATGTCACTTGTGACCCTAATCGTGCATAGTTTACTATCGTCCTGTTATACATAATTTATTATTTCTGGAATATCGCTAGTATCTTCCTGTGTAAAAACTGAGAGGAAGTAAGTGTTAAACATTCTACACATTTCCTTATCACTGACGGTGAGCTTACCTGAATAACTTTTGAGTGGGCCTATCTTGTTCCTAATCTTACTCCTGCATACCTGAAAAAAATCCTTTTGGGTTAGTCTTCGATTCTCTTGGAACTTTAACCTCATAGTCTCTTTTTGCTTTTCTTATTCCCTTTTTTATTTCTCTCTTTAACTGAATATACTGATTACTTAATTGCCCCTCTCCTCTTTTGATTCGCCTATATGTGCCTCTCTTTTGACCAATGAGATGTTTTAATCTATTGTTCATCCATTTAGGATCATTTTTGTTTGATCTGATTTCTCTATTAGGAACATAAGTTGTCTGAGCAGCTAGAACTATTCTCTGGAAAATGTCATATTGGCAATCACCACCTACCTGACCCTCTGTCAGGTCATTCCAGTTCAGCCCACCCAGGTAATTTTTCATTCCTATGAAATCAGCCAGGCGGAAGTCAGGGACAGAGACTTGATTGCCATTATTAGGGTAATTCCATGATATATTAAAACTGAGTGATTTGTGATCACTTTCCCAAGCTCATCATTAACCTCAAGATTATTAATTAGCGATTCCCTGCTGGCAAGAACCAAGTCTAGCAGGTTATTTCCTCTAGTTGGTTCTGTCACCAACTGTTTCAAAAAACAATCCTGAATTGTATCAAGAAAGTCACTTGACTCTAAATTTCCTGTCAAATTGCTCCAGTCAATTTGTCTAAAGTTGAAATCTCCCATTAGCACAACATTTTCATGTGTAGATGCCTTACAAATTTCATCCCATAGAAGTTTACTACACTCCGTATCAAGATTTGGGGGCCTGTAAATAACACCCAAGATAAGTTTTACACAGCCCTCAAGAAGCTGTAACCAAACAGATTCAGTGGCTGACGCTTCTAATTTTATATCTTGTCTAACACAACAGTTTAAATTGTCTCTGACGTACATCGCTACTCCACCACCCTTCCTGTTGACCCTATCAGTGTGGAATAATTTATAGCCTTGTATGTGACATTCAGAAGGCAACTCTCTATATTTCAGATTGAGCCAGGTCTCTGTTATAGCAATAATATCTATGTTAACTGCACTTACAATTAATCTTAGCTCATCTATCTTATTTCTTACACTCCTGCTATTAGTATAGTAAACCTTAATGGAGCTAGTCTCTTGTTTCCCTCTACTGTCTCCCTTTGTTTGCTGACCTGATCCATTGTCTTTATTTGTAACTTTATGATGAATTTCTTTTATACACTTACTGTTTTCAGTCCTAGTGTTGCAAACTGACTGTTTCCCACATACACCCATACCTCTATCTTCTATCAGTTTAAAATCCTAGGCATGTCAGCAATGGCCCTCTCGATCGAGTTGGCAAGTGCTTCCACCCCTGTCCCAGAGAGATGTACCCCATCCCTTGCATACATATCATGTTTGCCATAAAAGTTGTCCCAGTTGTCAATGAATGGGATTGCAAGTTCCTTGCAGTATCTGTCTAGCCAGCAATTTACACCAATTGCCCTAGACAACCATTCATTTCCCACTCCCCTTCTAGGCAAGATGCTACATATAATTGGGACCCCTCCCTTAGACTTAATTAGCTCTATAGCTGACCTGTACTTATCTAGCAGCTCTTCTCTCCTACTCTTCCCAATATCATTTCCACCAGCACTGAGACAGATAATGGGCTTGTTCCCATTACCTGACATGATATTATCCAACCTGTTGACTATGTCACCAACACCAGCTCCAGGAAAGCACACCCTCTCTCTCACCTTTTTATTCCTATTACAGAAAGCACGGTCCATATATCTTACCTGTGAGTCACCTACCACAAGAATTCTCATACCTCTATTAGCAGAGGAAGTAGTACCTTTACCTTCACTGGCCACTGAAGTACACTCGTGTATCAGCTGACTTTTCCACCACATGTTTAACTACTACTACTACTACCACCTCCACTAGTAATACACCTCATTCAAAGAATATATATACTCTCTGTGTCCATGTATTGTTTATAACGGCTTGATAAAGCTCCTGGAGAGCGAAACGTCACATTAGTTGCACTTGTATCTTTTTACTTAACAAGCTTGCTTATGTCGCTTTTTATACCTTTATCTATGTTGTTTATGTAAATTGAGAACAACATTGGGTTTAACACTGACCCCTGTGGAACACCGCTTGTGACGCGCCCCCACTCTGATTTCTTCCCATTTATGCAAACTCTCTGTTGCCTATCTGTCAACCACACCTCTGTCCAGGAAAAAAATTCTCCTCCTATTCCGTGTGCCTCTAATTTCCTCACCAATCTCCGATGTGAAACTCTATCAAGGGCCTCACTAAAGTCCATATAACACAATATCATATTCATTATTATGATCTATCTCCTCAAATACGTTAGGGAAAAAAAAAGTTTGTAAACTCCTAAGGCAGGAACGCCCCTTCGTAAAACTGTGCCGAGATTCATTGATCAATCTGTCTTTCAAGGTGACTTCGAATAGCCTCGGCAATTATCGATTCCATCAATTTTCCCACAGTGGAGGTTAGGCTTATTGGTCTACAATTCGAATCTAAGGACCTGTCTCCTGCTTAGTAGATAGATATGACATTTGCTATTTTCCACTTAACCGGTACTATGCCAGTTTGCAGTGATATGTTGAAAAGACAGTGATTACCTAGAGCTTACCTGGAGAGGGTTTCGGGGGTCAACGCCCCCGCGGCCCGGTCTGTGACCAGGCCTCGTGGTGACCACTTCAAAACTACTTCCTCAAGGCTCTTGTACTAACCACATCTTTACCTCTACACGGCTTCCGTTGTCCCAAATCAGTCTCCTGTGTCTTCGACTGGAGAAGCCTACTGTGTGGGCGAAACGTTTCGGCAATAAAGATGCCAAAACATGAGTCTTGTTCATCAGTGATTGGTGTTTTGCTCACAAGAATGGGAGAGAAACCGCTATACCCTCAACATTTTATTGGGACCATAAAAGCCTGTTCTGCATGCTGAGTTTTCGTAGCCATTGGTGGTGCAGGTGGTGGCGGGCTGAGCCAAGGAATAATATCATGCGACCCACCACTTATCTCCCCTGTACCATGTAGATAAGTGGTTCAGAGAACCGACAAGTTGTTAAATTGGACACTTGTGCAACACTTGGGTATATTTATTTTGAAAACGTTTCACCACACGGTGGTGAAACGTTGGTAGGAGTATGGGTGGAAACCTGGTTCATGCATACCACTAATACTTAGGTGGCCAGGAAGGTGCTAAGAGCAGGCAAGGAACCTGGTGAGGAACACCTGTGACATGATACTGCTACCTGCTACTTCACGGTTACTGCCTCTCTCTCTCTCTCTCTCTCTCTCTCTCTCTCTCTCTCTCTCTCTTTCTTTCTTTCTCTTCTACTTTTCCTTGACTGAACATCACTTTGCTGCCTATCTTTCTTTTTCCTCTTTCTTTCTTTTCTCTTTTCTTCTTCTCTCTCTCTCTCTCTCTCTCTCTCTCTCTCTCTCTCTCTCTCTCTCTCTCTCTCTCTCTCGACTGAAACATCACTGTTACTGCCTCTCACTGATTCTCCTTGATCCTCGATCCTCTGTCCGCTACTCGTAGCCCGTTCTCTGACCAGCCAGACCGTTGGTGACTACCTCTTGCATTATAGTTTCTCCGTCTTGACGTACAGTCTAGACACGAATGTGACAATTCGCCGCAGCCAAAGTTAAACAAAACAAAAAAACCACATTCAATACAATTACTAAATTGAATCATGTGGACTTAGTCTCACGTCGCCCTCCAACACACACAAAAAAGGTTGAACAGGTACTAAGCTTGAGAACAGGTCTGGCCTCCTGCCGGAGTATGCTTGGCTGAACAAGACATGCGCACTTATATTAACATTGCCTCGCTTGTGCTTGCACGGTAACCCAAATGGGATTTTTCTGTCAACCTTCAAGCCACGCTGGGTTTCCAGACCTTGACAAACTGGCTGCGAAATGGCATTATAATTCTGGAGCGCTAAACCTGGCTTGTGGGTCATGGAAAATTGAGGCCGAAGGTATTCTCTTAGGACCTCCTTTGTACGTTAATGGTCTACAATACCGGCAAGATGAAGAATTAGACACATGTTCAACATGTGGGCATCTTTGTTTAGTAGACGTTTCGCCCTCCAGTGGCTTTATTAATGCAATATAAGGACATACTCTAAAGATTGTAGAATTATATACAAAGACGAGGTAATCAGTCCCTTAGTTTCATACTGAGGGACTGATTACCCCCTCAACGAGACCCTCCCCCCTCAACGAGACCCCTCCCTCTCAACGAGACCCTCCCCCTCAACGAGACCCTTCCCCTCAACGAGACCTTCCCCCTCAACGAGACCCTTCCCTCAACGAGACCCTCCCCCTCAACGAGACCTTCCCCCTCAACGAGACCCTCCCCCTCAACGAGACCTTCCCCCTCAACGAGACCCTCCCCTCAACGAGACCTTCCCCCTCAACGAGACCCTCCCCCTCAACGAGACCCTCCCCCTTCTCCGTGAACATCTAAACAAGACTTTCAGTGACTTCAGAATTGCTGTTGCTGTTATTATTGTTGGTTTTGTTGTTGCTGTTGTTGTTGTAGCTGTTACTACTGTTGTTGTTCTAGCTGTTACTACTGTTGTTGTTGTAGCTGTTACTACTGTTGTTGTTGTAGCTGTTACTACTGTTGTTGTTGTAGCTGGTACTACTGTTGTTGTAGTTGTTTACTAGCTGATTGTTGTAGCTGTTACTACTGTTGTTGTAGCTGGTTACTACTGTTGTTGTAGCTGGTACTACTGTTGTTGTAGCTGGTACTACTGTTGTTGTAGCTGGTACTACTGTTGTTGTAGCTGGTACTACTGTTGTTGTAGCTGGTACTACTGTTGTTGTAGCTGGTACTACTGTTGTTGTAGCTGGTACTACTGTTGTTGTAGCTGGTACTACTGTTGTTGTAGCTGGTACTACTGTTGTTGTAGCTGGTACTACTGTTGTTGTAGCTGGTACTACTGTTGTTGGTGGTGAAGATCACAACACACGAGGCAGTACGTCCTGCCTCTCGTCGTTGTTGTTGTCGAGGGCGGTGACAGCCGGGGCCTCGCGGTGACAGCCGGGGCCTCGCGGTGACAGCCAGGGCCTCGCGGTGACAGCCGGGGCCTC
>WNWK01011957.1:0-61943 GCA_009830355.1 Cherax destructor | reverse complement strand
CTCACACACTGGAAAGGTCGAACACTGGTGTGTGTCAGTTCTTGTTACTTCCTCACACACTGGGAAGGTCGAACATTGGTGTGTGTCAGTCCTTGTTGATTCCTCACACACTGGGGAGGTTGAACACTGGTGTGTGTCAGTCCTTGTTGCTTCCTCACACACTGGGGAGGTTGAACACTGGTGTGTGTCAGTCCTTGTTGTTTCCTCACACCTGGGGAGGTTGAACACTGGTGTGTGTCAGTCTTTGTTGATTCCTCACACACTGGGGAGGTTGAACACTGGTGTGTGTCAGCCCTTTGTTGCTTCCTCACACACTGGGGAGGTCGAACACTGGTGTGTGTCAGTCCTTGTTGCTTCCTCACACACTGGGGAGGTTGAACACTGGTGTGTGTCAGTCCTTGTTGTTTCCTCACACACTGGGGAGGTTGAACACTGGTGTGTGTCAGTCTTTGTTGATTCCTCACACACTGGGGAGGTTGAACACTGGTGTGTGTCAGTCCTTGTTGCTTCCTCACACACTGGGGAGGTTGAACACTGGTGTGTGTCAGTCCTTGTTGCTTCCTCACACACTGGGGAGGTTGAACACTGGTGTGTGTCAGTCCTTGTTGCTTCCTCACACACTGGGGAGGTTGAACACTGGTGTGTGTCAGTCCTTGTGCTTCCTCACACACTGGGGAGGTTGAACACTGGTGTGTGTCAGTCCTTGTTGCTTCCTCACACACTGGGGAGGTTGAACACTGGTGTGTGTCAGTCCTTGTTGCTTCCTCACACACTGGGGAGGTTGAACACTGGTGTGTGTCAGTCCTTGTTGATTCCTCACACACTGGGGAGGTTGAACACTGGTGTGTGTCAGTCCTTGTTGCTTCCTCACACACTGGGGAGGTTGAACACTGGTGTGTGTCAGTCCTTGTTGTTTCCTCACACACTGGGGAGGTTGAACACTGGTGTGTGTCAGTCCTTGTTGCTTCCTCACACACTGGGGAGGTTGAACACTGGTGTGTGTCAGTCCTTGTTGCTTCCTCACACACTGGGGAGGTTGAACACTGGTGTGTGTCAGTCTTTGTTGATTCCTCACACACTGGGGAGGTTGAACACTGGTGTGTGTCAGTCCTTGTTGCTTCCTCACACACTGGGGAGGTTGAACACTGGCGTGTGTCAGTCCTTGTTGCTTCCTCACACACTGGGGAGGTGTTAGTGGTATGTGCAGTATTTGCCTGGCCTTCCTTCACTTCCTCAGCACTACTCTCACTCGCTACAAAGATTACCGGCCACTTTACCTCACAATCGCTGCAGCTAGACAAAATGCCTCAACACTGTAATGTTGTTGTGCAGCAACTAGATAGCTATACTGTGCAGCAACTAAATAGCTATACTATACAGCAAATAGATATCTAAGCTGTATAGCGGCTAGATAACTATGTTATATAGCAGGTAGGCAGTTATGTTGTCCTTAATACTGCTCGGGTACATGTGAGGTGCGACTGCCGGAGCTGACGATAACATTGTCTCCTAGTTCCTGGTTTCTCATCCACACTCTTCTCTGTCTGCCCCTCCTATCCGTATCTGTCTGCCCCTCATTGCGGTTGGTGTCCGTCCATTCCTACTTTCTGTTAGTGTGTACATGCCACATGCCACCCCACTATGTGTCTCTCTCCAAGTCATATTCTGGAGTTGGTTCACTGACAGTGTCAGTCGTGTCTTGATTTTTAAGGTTGAGAGGTATCACAGGTCGTCTATAAGGAATGCGTGTAGCTTTAAAAGGGGAAGATGCGTGAAGGATGGAGGGCGTGAAGCGTGAGGATGGAGGGCGTGAAGGATGGAGGGGCGTGAAGGATGGAGGGGCGTGAAGGATGGAGGGGCGTGAAGGATGGAGGGGCGTGAAGATGGAGGCGTGAGGATGGAGGGCGTGAAGGGATGGAGGCTGAAGGATGGAGGGGCGTTAAGGAAAAAGGGTGTAAAGGGAAGGTAATATGATTGGAAAATGATCGGTGTAAAAATGGACTAAAAAAAAAAGGATGTTGCGTAAAGAGTTAGGTGCGTACAATGGAGGGGGGATGATGAGGTGCGTACAATGGAGGGGGGATGATGAGGTGCGTACAATGGAGGGGGATGATGAGGTGCGTACAATGGAGGGGGATGATGAGGTGCGTACAATGGAGGGGGAGGATGAGGTGCGTACAATGGAGGGGGATGATGAGGTGCGTACAATGGAGGGGGATGATGAGGTGCGTACAATGGAGGGGGGATGATGAGGTGTTGAGGGTGAAGGAGGAAGAGAGGAGGTAAGGAGGGGGTAATTACAAAGCATTGGAATCCTCTGCAGTGCGGGGAACCAGGTCACCCCATTACCCCCCTTCCACCTCCCCCTGAACCGCCCCTCCATATTTATCATTCTCATAAGAACAAAAAGAACAGAGGACCACCAGCATCAAGGCATTTCCATCCTCTCTTGCACAGTACACTGTGTATACGGCCAGGGTGGAAACACTGGGTGTGTTTCCTTACACCGGTTGTCTATGTTCACCCATCAGTAAAGTAGGTACCTGGGTGTTAGTCGATTGGTGTGGGTCGCATCCTGGGACAAAACTGACCTAATTTGTGGGGAAATGCTCTACATATTATTATTATTATAATCAAATAGAAGCGCTAAACCAAATGCTCTACATAACAAGGGGCTTTATATATAATAGTATGTCACTGATGTCAGTTATGGTCTGTATACCTTGTACATGTACTGGTAGAAATAAAGATATTATTATTATTATTATTATTATAATGTTCCCATCATGTGCTCTAACAACTCTAACGTAGGTGGTCATCATACACCAGCTGTTAGGTTATCGTACTAAGGTGGTTAAGATGTGTTCATCTGGAACAGTTATATATAACACACAGGGACGGGGGGAAGAGGCGCCCTCCTGTTGAGATTGAATAACAAATCTGAAGACCTACTCGCTAGATAACGACTCGCGCTCAACTTCAGAAAGCTTTCCCCCAGAGTGAAATGTTATATTGCCAACAACGTCTGATTTGCTGTTGCAACTCTGCATTCAAGCTGCCTTCCCATGGTTGATATTACAGGACGTATAGCCGTTGTAGATAGCAGTTACCCCCCGCTAACTTAACCAGAAGCCAGAATGATCACACATAACAGTTATAGCAGAGAGGTGGTGGAAATCATGGTGTTGTGTCAGGACACACAAGGGTGTGATGATGGGGATACAAGTATCATGTGTTGAGAGTGACATTACTGAAGGATTTACAACACGGGGAAGGGTAGTGGGTTACCCAACCCACCAGGCACCAGTGGGTAGTGGGTTACCCAACCCACCAGGCACCAGGGGTTAGCAAGGTCAACGGAAGAAGAGAATACCAAGTGATCCAGTGTATGGCCTCCTGGAGGTGGTGATTGTAGTGGTGATAGTGTTGTTATGAGTTATTGTGCTTCTACTGGTTGTGGTGAAAATGGTGTTCATGATGATAGTAATAGTGGTAATGATTCGCATGATAGTGTTGGCGGTGTTTTAGGGACGGTAAAGTTCAGTTTATTGGCAGGAAACATTTTTATTTGTTTTAAATACCCCTAATTATAAAATGTATTCGTCTAGCTTCTTGTATCATGCTGTGAGGAACCACTCAGCATGTCTAGTTTCTTGTATCATGCTGTGAGGAACCACTCAGCATGTCTAGTTTCTTGTATCATGCTGTGAGGAACCACTCAGCATGTCTAGTTTCTTGTATCATGCTGTGAGGAACCACCCAGCATGTCTAGTTTCTTGTATCATGCTGTGAGGAACCACCCAGCATGTCTAGTTTCTTGTATCATGCTGTGAGGAACCACCCAGCATGTCTAGGTTCTTGTATCATGCTGTGAAGAACCACTCAGCATGTCTAGTTTCTTGTATCATGCTGTGAGGAAAAACCAAGCATGTCTAGTTTCTTGTATCATGCTGTGAGGAACCACTCAGCATGTCTAGTTTCTTGTATCATGCTGTGAGGAACCACCCAGCTTGTCTAGTTTCTTGTATCATGCTGTGAGGAACCACTCAGCATGTCTAGGTTATTGTATCATGCTGTGAGGAACCACCCAGCATGTCTAGTTTCTTGTATCATGCTGTGAAGAACCACTCAGCATGTCTAGTTTCTTGTATCATGCTGTGAGGAACCACCCAGCATGTCCAAACGTAAAATCTACGTATATTATGGACAGGAGGCCCCAGTCTCTCCTGTCATGGCTGTTGTAACATACTAATTAGTGTTACACGTGCAAATTTAAACGCTTCCTAGATTTGCGTTGCCAGACGTGTCACGAAGCATTAATTAAGAAACTGACGTTGTGAATCTAACATTGTGAGATGAGGATGCGCTGCATATCTCAGTAGGTCGATACCAATACTCTTTTCAATACCTTTTTATTTTCTTAACACACAGGCCGTTTCCCACCAAGGTAGGGTAAGCCGAAAAAAAGAAACACTTTCATCATCATTCACTCCATCACTGTCTTTCCAGAGGCGTGTTGATACAACAGTTGAAAAACCTGAAACATAACTCCACCCCTCCTGCAGAGTGAAAGCAATGTACCACCCACCTCCAGGACTCAAGTCTGGCTAACCGGTTTCCCCTGAATCCCTTCACACTTTTTATTTTCAAAATTATAACTGTGCAGAGAGCAACTGCACACGTCAGTTGTTCTATGAACCTTCAGCTAGTAATAGTTCACCAAGGTTCGAAATTTGAAGTCGACTGGATAAGGCATTCTTAAGTTACAAATGGAAACTTGAGATGGTAGGAAAAAACTGTAGTTAACAGATGGATGACTCTGGCATCACGCCAGAAATTTTCAGTTTTATTACGCTATAATAAGAGAGTTTTTAATATTATTTTTCCTACTGCTGCATAAGTATTAAAATTCTCTATAATCTTCTAAAAAATTATTGCATTTTCTTGATAGTCCAATTTGCTAAAAAAAAAAAAAAAAAAAAAGCAAGCAAGCAAGTCCAAGTTTTAAAAAATACTTATTGTGCTAACAAATTTGTCCACACAAACTAAACTAAATGGACACTATCCTGGGTACTATCCTGGGTACTATCCTGGGCACTATCCTAGGTACTATCCTGGGTACTATCCTGGCTACTATCCTGGGCACTATCCTGGGTACTATCCTGGCTACTATCCTGGGCACTATCCTGGGCACTATCCTGGGTACTATCCTGGCTACTATCCTGGGCACTATCCTGGGTACTATCCTGGGCATTATCCTGGGTACTATCCTGGGTACTATCCTGCGTACTATCCTGGGCACTATCCTGGGCACTATCCTGGGTACTATCCTAGGTACTATCCTGGTTACTATCATGGGTACTATCCTGGGCACTATCCTGGGCACTATCCTGGGTACTATCCTTGGTACTATCCTGGGTACTATCCTGGGTACTATCCTGGGCACTATCCTGGGTACTATACTGGGTACTATCCTTAATACTATCCTGGGTACTATCCTGGGCACTGTCCTGGGTACTATCCTGGTTACTATCCTGGGTACCATACTGGGCACTATCTTGGGGACTATCCTGGGTACTATCCTGGGCACTATCCTGGGTACTATCCTTTGTACTATCCTGGGCACTATCCTGGGCACTATCCTAGGTACTATCCCGGGTACAATCCTGGGTACTATCCTAGGCACTATCCTGGGTACTATCCTGGGTACTATCCTGGGTACTATCCTGGGCACTATCCTGGGTACTATACTGGGTACTATCCTTGGTACTATCCTGGGTACTATCCTGGGCACTATCCTGGGTACTATACTGGGTACTATCCTGGGCACTATCCTGGGTACTATCCTGGGTACTATCCTGGGCACTATCCTGGGTACTATCCTGGGTACTATCCTGGATAATATCCTGGGTACTATCCTGGGTACTATCCTGGGTACTATCTTGGGCACTATTCTGGGTACTATCTTGGGCACTCTCCTGGGTACTATCCTTTGAACTATCCTGGGAACTATCATAGGTACTATCCTGAGTACTATCCTGGGTACTATCCAGGGTACTATCCTGGGCACTATCCTGGGAACTATCCTGGGTACTATCCTGGGTACTATCCTGGGTACTATCCTGGGTACTATCCTGGGAACAATCCTGGGCACTATCCTGGGAACTATCCTGGGTACTATCCTGGGTACTGTCCTGGGTACTATCCTGGGTACTATCTTGGGCACTATTCTGGGTACTATCTTGGGCACTCCTGGGTACTATCCTGGGAACTATCCTGGGAACTATCCTGGGTACTATCCTGGGTACTATCCTGGGAACAATCCTGGGCACTATCCTGGGAACTATCCTGGGTGCTATCCTGGGTACTATCCTGGGCAATATCCTGGGTACTGTCCTGGTTATCCAGTCATCCCAGGATGTTGTATCCAGTCTTCCCAGAATGCTGGAAGTTCTCCAGTCATTCCAGGATGCTGGAAGTTATCCAGTCATTCCAGGATGTTGGAAGTTATCCAGTCATTCCAGGATGCTGGAAGCTATCCAGTCATTCCAGGATGTTGGAAGTTATCCAGTCATTCCAGGATGTTGGAAGTTATCCAGTCATCCCAGAATGCTGGAAGTTATCCAGTCATTTCAGGATGCTGGGAGTTATCCAGTCATTCCAGGATGCTTGGAGTTATCCACTCATTCCAGGATGTTGGGAATGGGTTCAGTAACTTTGGTCATAGAGTACCTGCACATCTGAGCACTCGCACACCTGAGTACTCGCAAGAGGTTAATGCAAAAGCTAGAAGATCAGGCACACGTAACAGGAAAGGCACTGCAATGGATCAGAGAATATCTGACAGGGAAGCAACAACGAGTCATGGTACGTGACGAGGTGTCAGAGTGGGCACCTGTGACGAGTGGGGTTCCACAAGGGTCAGCCCTAGGACCTGTACTGTTTTTGGTATATGTGAATGACATAACGGAAGGGATAGACTCAGAAGTGTCCCTGTTTGCAGATAATGTGAAGTTAATGAGAAGAATTAAATCAGTTGAGGATCAGGTAGGACTACAAAGAGACCTAGACAGGCTACAAGCCTGGTCCAGTAACTGGCTCCTTGAATTTAACCCTGCCAAATGTAAAGTCATGAAGATCGGGGAAGGGCAAAGAAGACCGCTGACAGAGTATAATCTAGGTGGCCAAAGACTGCAAACCTCACTCAAGGAAAAAGATCTTGGGGTGAGTACAATACCTCACATCTCCTGAGGCACACATCAATCAGATAACTGCTGCAGCATACGGGCGGCTGGCAAACCTAAGAATAGCGTTCCAATACCTCACTAAGGAATCGTTCAAGACTCTGTACACCATATACGTCAGGCCCATACTGGAGTATGCAGCACCAGTTTGGAACCCACACCTGGTCAAGCACGTCAAGAAATTAGAGAAAGTGCAGAGGTTTGCAACAAGACTAGTCCCAGAGCTAAGGGGATTGTCCTACGAAGAAAGGTTAAGGGAAATCAGCCTGACGACACTAGAGGACAGGAGGGTTAGGGGAGACATGATAACGACATATAAAATACTGCGAGGAATAGATAAGGTGGACAGAGACAAGATGTTCCAGAGAGGGGACACAGAAACAAGGGGTCACAGTTGGAAATTGAAGACTCCTATGAGTCAAAGGGATGTTAGGAAGTATTTCTTCAGTCATAGAGTTGTCAGGAAGTGGAATAGCCTAGAAAGTGACGTAGTGGAGGCAGGAACCATACATAGTTTTAAGACGAGGTTTGATAAAGTTCATGGAGCAGGGAGAGAGAGGACCTAGTAGCAATCAGTGAAGAGGCGGGGCCAGGAGGTATGACTCGACCCCTGCAACCACAAATAGGTGAGTACAAATAGGTGAGTACACCTGAGCACTCGCACAAGCAAGTTAGTCGTTGCTATAATACACAAACGTTCAGAATCCGGTCTGATGAGGGATTCTCGCATTATTAGCCAAATAAAATCGAATCGTAGGAAGAAAAATATAGAACAAAAAATAACCACTTAAAGTTACCCCTTCAAGATGATTACTGTGTGTACTCACTTAATTGTACTCACCTAATTGTGTGTGTGTGTGTGTGTGTGTGTGTGTGTGTGTGTGTGTGTGTGTGTGTGTGTGTGTGTGTGTGTGTTAGTTAGTTACCATTTTGTCCTAGGCACATGTCGTGTGTGTGTGTGTGTGTATACTCACCTAATTGTGGTTGCAGGGGTCGAGATTCAGCTCCTGGCCCCGCCTCTTCGCTGTCCGCTACTGGGTCTCTGCTCTCCCTGCTCCATGAGCTTTATCATACCTTGTCTTAAAACTGTGTATGGTTCCCGCCTTCACTATATCGTTCGCTAGACTATTCCACTTCCTGACTACTCTATGGCTGAAGAAATACTTCCTAACATCCCTTTGACTCATCTGAGTCTTCAGCTTCCAATTGTGTCCCCTTGTTCCTGTGTTCCCTCTCTAGAACATCCTGTCACTGTCTACCTTGTCGATTCCCCGCAGTATTTTGTATGTCGTTATCATATACTCACCTAATTGTGGTTGCAGGGGTCGAGACTCAGCTCCTGGCTGAGTCTCCTGTGTGTGTGTGTGTGTGTGTCGGTATTAATGACACACGTCATATACCAGTTTCTCCAAAAAGGCTCATCAGCCATTAGTATGACGGAGGTGTGGTAAAAACACTACCACTATCACCACCTCCCTCCTCACCAGCATCAAGGCCTCAGGCGGCCAGTTACTGGTAGAAACCATTCCCTTGAACAATAACAATGTTACTCTCACCCACCTATATTTTCATTACCTTAAATTGACAATATATAGCGTCTTCTATATTTCTGCTCGGCGCTCTGTGGAATGATGCTGACTGTCTCGAGTGGCCTGGTGAAGATGTATCCGGCTGGGAGCCAGATACCACACGTAATGTTGACGATGGCTGGCTCCTGTGTGCTGGTGAAGATGTATCCGGCTGGGAGCCAGCTATCACACGTAATGTTGACGATGGCTGGCTCCTTGTGCTGGTGAAGATGTATCCGGCTGGGAGCCAGCTACCACACGTAATGTTGACGATGACTGGCTCCTGTGTGGTGGTGAAGATGTATCCGGCTGGGAGCCAGATACCACACGTAATGTTGACAATGGCTGGCTCCTGTGTGCTGGTGAAGATGTATCCGGCTGGGAGCCACATACCACACGTAATGTTGACGATGACTGGCTCCTGTGTTGTGGTGAAGATGTATCCGGCTGGTGCTAAGACGAACGGCTGCTTACTGAAGCAGGTTTTCCTCGGCATTTAAGGAATGTGGTCTGGCTGTGGCTTGTATCAGAGATGATGTGGCTGTGGCTTGTATCAGAGATGATGTGGCTGTGGCTTGTATCAGAGATGATGTGGCTGTGGCTTGTATCAGAGATGATGTGGCTGTGGCTTGTATCAGAGATGATGTGGCTGTGGCTTGTATAAGAGATGATGTGGCTGTGGCTTGTATCAGAGATGATGTGGCTGTGGCTTGTATCAAAGATGATGTGGCTGTGGCTTGTATCAGAGATGATGTGGCTGTGGCTTGTGTCAGACATGATGTGGCACAGGCTTGTGTCAGACATGATGTGGCTGTGACTTGTGTCAGAGATGATGTGGCTGTGGCTTATGTCAGACATGATGTGGCTGTGGCTTGTGTCAGACATGATGTGGCTGTGGCTTGTGTCAGAGATGATGTGGCTGTGGCTTGTGTCAGACATGATGTGGCTGTGACTTGTGTCAGAGATGATATGGCCCGGAGCAAAGGGGGTATGTGCTACGAGGAGAGGTTAAGGGAAATCGACCTGACGACACTGGAGGACAGGAGAGATAGGGAGGACATGATAACGACATATAAAATACTGAGAGGAACTGACAAGGCGGGCAGAGACAGGATGTTCCAGAAATGTGACACAGCAACAAGGAGTCACAACTGGAAGTTGAATAATCAGATGAGTCACAGGGATGTTAGGAAGTATTTCTTCAGTCAGAGTTGTCAGGAAGTGGAACAATCTGGAGAGTGATGTAGTATACCTGGAGAGGGTTTCGGGGGTCAGCGCTTCTGTCCGTGACCAGGCCTTAGGATCCATACATAGTTTTAAGAGGAAGTAGTAGCGACCAGTGAAGAGGTGGAGCGAAGAGCTTCGAATTGACCCCTGCAACCACAGATAGGTGAGTACACACACACTCAAGGCCAGGAGCTATGACTCGACCCTTGCAACAACACATAGGTGAGTACACACACACACAAATAAGCACTTAAAACACACTTATCGGAGGCTAGGAGGCTGCGTCTCGTATTTCCAACAATATTCCCCCATACAGCTTCTAATAGATATTAAATGAATCCTCTGTTGTGTAATTAAAAACCTTTATGAAGTCTAGTGCCACTTGCTACCTATTGAAAACTACTTAGCCCAAGTGAACGCATTTTCTATATCTCGAGTCTGAGTGTGTACGTGTACTTAACTAGCTCTAAACGTGCTCGTGTAGTCGAGCTCCAGCTCCTCGTCCTGCCCCTTACTCTTGCATCGACCGGCATAACTTGTGAAACTTTATTCTGAACATAAGTGTAGATTTTACTTCTCCACATTTCTCAGCCCAGATAATTGTTCAGCTTTTACAGACAATTTTTTAGAGTCCATGTTGGAGGTGTGGGTTTGCGACCTCCATCGATGGTTCCTGGTACTGCTTTCTCTTATGTCAGGTATTCTTTACCATGTTAGTTTATTTGAGAATCTTGTACTGTACTTCGTAATTTTATTATCTCTCTCGACCCTTCGCTCCTCCATGTGAAACTAGGCTCAGCTTTGTTAGACATACCTGGTTATGATCTTCAACTCAAAGCCACTGTGTAATACACCTCTGAGCTCTCTCTCTAGTGTTTTCATGTTCATCACAATGGGTTCTAAAATGATGCTACATACTCGAGATATTAATGCGTGTTAGGTGAGAGTAAAGTGTCAACCTCACTAGTGCTTATCAGAGTGGAGAGCTTGGACTGGCTGTCTTCCCCGGGTAATATTGTGTCCTCTCAATTCCCAGCCTCCTATCATCACTGTGTCCTTGCAGATTAACTTGGACAGTACACTCTTGTCATTCTTAAAGCAAATCTTGCCAATTAAAGCAAATCAGACCCGAGGAACTGAAGTTTAGCTTCAGCCCATTAGACGGTAGTGCGGGCAGTAGCACGCTAATGGTTCCTGGATGTCTGAACAATCGTAACCTCCCCTTTTTAAGGGCTTTTCCCTCACATAAGGATTACCTAGCATCGTCCGAAAGCTTAGATAATGTCCAGACCCTTAGTTGTTATACCACATATTTCTCTTTTTATTATTTTATTTGGTATAAACCTTTTTTGTAATATTGTATGACAGGTTTGATATTAATTTGTAACAGCGAGCAAGCCTAAGGTTCGTAAATCACCACATTACACTAAGTAACGAGTGGCAGGCATGATCTGGCAGACTGCTACCTGCAGCCTTCCATCATTCACACTCAGATCAGTTGGAATTTTGCCGCCAACGACTGAAGGACGTGACCTAGTGTGCATCGCCTGCAAGCACACAGCCTAACACACAAACAACTTAAGTTATTTTGAGGTCTTAGAGTTTCTGCAGCTTATGTCCATTGTGAGGGCTTTCTTTTCTGAGAGCTCTATCATATACACTGATTAAGGTGTTAGTAGGAATATCCAGTATTGTGTGGAATTCGTCCTTGAGTAGATGGTACCTGCAGGCACATGCAGTGTGTGTGGGTTTGGGGGTCTTGGGTTAGCGAGTTATTCACATTGGTGATTGTGCAGGTCTTATTTAATTGGTCCGGTGTTGCACTTAGCATTTGTGGGTTGATTAATTGTGGAAACATGGGAGGGTTTCTTTGATGTCAGATGGCCACTGCCTTCGCACATTAATCAAGGTTATAATTGTACACTCATTCTTCTGGATAAAATTGGACGAAGAAGCACCAAGACAGGCGTTACTATGGCACAAACCTGGAACAGACAAGAGACATGAGTGTCCCTAGCTAAGGTCGTACCAACTCACTACCCCATAACAAGCTTGTCTCTCAGGTTTAGGCAAGCGTTGTACATATCTTATGATTGTTACAAAATGACACGATATCTATTAGTAATAGACATCTCCAGTGAACACTAGAAAGGATAGCCCTTCTAGAATCCAGCCTGTTACTGGGCTTTTGCAACAGTCAGTATCCTGATCCAGTTATCCAACATATTATATATCTTAAGAGGATTGCAACTGATAGGGTACTAACCAACGAATATATTTAAAAGGTTTATTATCAAAGTGAGAGTCTAGGGTTTCAAAGTAAATAAATGTACATATGATCAGGATGTTCATTAAGTTATGAATTAGGAGGTTAATTAGGAGGTTAGCTCCTACACTGCTCTCATATACCATAATGCTGTGCTGAGGGCACATATATCCAAATGACTCTGAAGTACCATCAGGTACAATGTCAGTAATTACAATAATACAGATATATGCAAATAAGAATATATGTGTGTATGAGTGAGCTCCAGGTAACTCTAAGACTCGACTCAACCAGTGTCCAACTTCTCATAAGCTAGCTTCTCTAAGAAACTGACAATCAGAACAGCTTGATTGTCCAGTAAAATGACCAGTTCGCATAACAGCAATATAACAAGCAACAGCAACACAGCGTCGGGAACAAGGAGATAGAAAATCGACCCTAACTGGGGACCATCAATAGATCCTCCAAAACAGTCACAAAACTCCCTTTCTACTGAAGCTAGGTTCAGCATAAACAATCCCAAACTGTGGCGGTGCACAGATGCCTTATCGAATTAGGTCAGGAGCTGTAGCTAGAGACCTGAGTTATCTCAGTGTCAATGTGACACACAACCCAGAAAAACGTCGAAAATCACTGTCTAGTCTATCCTCTGTGAACAGAGTTACACAGAGTCCTGAGAAGTATGTTTTGTCTCACCACCGAATACATACTCTACCCACACAGAGTCTAATGGCGAGAAAACAAGCAGAGACAGGAGCGAGGTGTTGACACAACGAGTCCAGCTGCGTAGTGCTCTCGAGGAAGGAGCAGCAGCCACCCACCTCAGGTGGAGTCACGTGACTCCTCCCAGCAACTAGGCACCGGCAGTACAACAAGCCTAGTGTCATAATCGGTAGTTTGCCAACTCCAAGGCAGCTACTACAAACATAAGCACAGTTTATAATGTTACATCCTACCTAATGAACATAGCTAAGTCAAATAATGTCAAATATAAGTCAAATAATAATATAAAGCAAGATATTAACGATTTAGCTATTATCGAGAATATCAGCAATATAAAATTATAGAAAATGGAAATATACATAAAATATATACATTGGGGCCAAATTCTGGGGTCGCAATATGATCAACTCTTTTTTCCTTATAACATTAATAATATATACTTTTCAAAGTGTTGTTCTTTGCTGTTACATTGCATATTCCTTCCTGCCCTTTTTACTCGCTTCTATGTACTTTACCATCCTCTGCTTTCTAGAGCATTTCCATGTTTTAATGTTTCTTGTGTTTGCCCACCAGTGGATAAACCACGAACTCTTATTTCTTTCCATTACCTTTTCTCCTTTTTAAGTAAGAATTTCTCCTTCGCCTTCCTGCGCTTCCTGCCATCGCATCCCATCTGCCTCATTGACTTCTCTTCCATTTTCTGTTCCCACTGTATTGCGTTCACCAAGTAAATCATCCTTGCACAATCCTCTCCCGCATAGTCTGCTTTGTCTCCCCCCACTCCTCTCAGGTGGTGTTAGTACTGGTGTGGGTGGTGGTAGTACTGGTGTGGGTGGTGTTAGTACTGGTGGTGGTGGTGGTAGTACTGGTGTGGGTGGTGGTAGTATTGGTGTGGGTGGTGGTAGTACTGGCGTGGGTGGTGGTAGTACTGGTGTGGGTGGTGGTAGTACTGGTGTGGGTGGTGGTGGTGTTAATACTGGTGTGGGGGTGGTGGTGGTAGTACTGGTGTGGGTGGTGGTAGTACTGGTGTGGGTGGTGGTAGTATTGGTGTGGGTGGTGGTAGTACTGGTGTGGGTGGTGGTTGTACTGGTGTGGGTGGTGGTAGTACTGGTGGTGGTGGTGGTAGTACTGGTGTGGGTGGTGGTAGTACTGGTGTGGGTGGTGTTAGTACTGGTGGTGGTGGTGGTAGTACTGGTGTGGGTGGTGGTAGTATTGGTGTGGGTGGTGGTAGTACTGGCGTGGTTGGTGGTAGTACTGGCGTGGGTGGTGGTAGTACTGGTGTGGGTGGTGGTAGTATTGGTGTGGGTGGTGGTAGTACTGGCGTGGGTGGTGGTAGTACTGGTGTGGGTGGTGGTAGTATTGGTGTGGGTGGTGGTAGTACTGGCGTGGGTGGTGGTAGTACTGGTGTGGGTGGTGGTAGTATTGGTGTGGGTGGTGGTAGTACTGGTGTGGGTGGTGGTAGTACTGGCGTGGGTGGTGGTAGTACTGGTGTGGGTGGTGGTAGTACTGGTGTGGGTGGTGGTGGTGGTAGTACTGGTGGTGGTGGTGGTAGTACTGTTGTGGGGGGTGGTAGTACTGGTGTGGGTGGTGGTAGTACTGGTGTGGGTGGTGGTGTTAGTACTGGTGTAGATGGTGTTAGTGGTGTGGGTGGTGGAGGTTATAGTACTGGTGTGGGTGGTGGTGGTGTTAGTACTGGTGTGGGTGGTGGTGGTGGTAGTACTGGTGTGGGTGGTGGTAGTACTGGTGTGGGTGGTGGTGGTGTTAGTACTGGTGTGGGGGGTGGTGGTGGTAGTACTGGTGTGGGTGGTGGTAGTACTGGTGTGGGTGGTGGTGTTAGTACTGGTGTGGATGGTGTTAGTACTGGTGTGGGTGGTGGAGGTTATAGTACTGGTGTGGGTGGTGGTGGAGTTGGTAGTACTGGTGTGGGTGGTGGTGGTGGTAGTACTGGTGTGGGTGGTGGTAGTACTGGTGTGGGTGGTGGTGGTGTTAGTACTGGTGTGGGGTGTGGTGGTGGTAGTACTGGTGTGGGTGGTGGTGGTGGTAGTACTGGTGGTGGTGGTGGTAGTACTGGTGTGGGTGGTGGTAGTACTGGTGTGGGTGGTGGTAGTACTGGTGTGGGTGCTTTTGTTAGTACTGGTGTGGATGGTGTTAGTACTGGTGTGGGTGGTGGAGGTTATAGTACTGGTGTGGGTGGTGGTGGTGTTAGTACTGGTGTGAGTGGTGGTGGTGGTAGTACTGGTGTGGGTGGTGGTGGTTATAGTACTGGTGTGGGTGGTGGTTGTTTTAGTACTGGTGTGGGTGGTGATGGTGGTGGTAGTACTGTTGTGGGTGGTGGTGGTGGTAATACTGGTGTGGGTGGTGGTGGTGGTAATACTGGTGTGGGTGGTGGTAGTACTGGTGTGGGTGGTGGTGGTGGTGATAGTACTGGTGTGGCTGGTGGTGGTGATAGTACTAGTGTGGCTGGTGGTCGTGTTAGTACTGGTGTGGCTGGTGGTGTTAGTACTGGTGTGGGTGGTGGTATTACTGGTGTGGGTGGTGGTGATAGTACTGGTGTGGGTGGTGGTGTTAGTACTGGTGTGGATGGTGGTAGTACTGGTGTGGGTGGTGGTGGTAGTTCTGGTGTGAGTGGTGGTGGTAGTACTGGTGTGGGTGGTGGTGGTGTTAGTACTGGTGTGGGTGGTGGTGGTAGTATTGGTGTGGGTGGTGGTGGTGTTAGTACTGGTGTGGGTGGTGGTGGTGTTAGTACTGGTGTGGGTGTGGTGGTAGTACTGGTGTGGGTGGTGGTTGTACTGGTGTGGGTGGTGGTTGTACTGGTGTGGGTGGTGGTAGTACTGGTGTGGGTGGTGGTGGTAGTACTGGTGTGGGTGGAGGTGGTGTTAGTACTGGTGTGGGTGGTTGTAGTACTGGTGTGGGTGGTGGTGGTTGTAGTACTGGTGTGGGTGGTGGTGGTGGTAGTACTGGTGTGGGTGGTGGTGGTGTTAGTACTGGTATTGGTGGTGGTAGTACTGGTGTGGGTGGTGGTGGTGTTAGTACTGGTGTTGGTAGTGGTAGTACTGGTGTGGGCGGTGGTGGTACTGGAGTGGGTGGTGGTGGGTAGCAGTGGTTGCACTGGTGTGACGGATGGTGGTGTTAGGGGAGGAGGAATAAGAGTTGGAGAAACAGGAGGAATAGTAGAATTAGAGGGAAGAAATGGAAGAGGATTAGGATGAAGCAGATACAAAAAAATAGGAGGATGGGTGAGCGGCGGCGGCAGGAAGCTGTGTATACACATATTCATGACCACTCTACTCCTTCCTCCTGCCTACTTCACAGTTCCCCTTCCTCTCTTCTACTTCACCATCCACCACTTTCCCTAGCCTATACCAGCCACCACACACCTCCCCTACCCCTTGCCAGCCACCACACACCTCCCCTACCCCTTGCCAGCCACCACACACCTCCCCTACCCCTTGCCAGCCACCAACCTTCTCCTACCCCTACCCCATGACAGCCACCACACACCTCCCCTACCCCTTGCCAGCCACCACACTTCTCCTACCCCTGCCCCTTGACAGCCACCACACACCTCCCCTACCCCTGCCAGCCAACACACTCTCCTACTCCCCTTGCCAGCCACCACACCCCCTACCCTAGCACACACCCTACTACCCCTTGCCAGCCACCACACACCTCCCTACCCCTTGCCAGCCACCACAACCTCCCCTACCCCTGACCAGCCACCACACACCTCCCCTACCCCTTGCCAGCCACCACACACCTCCCTACCCCTTGCCAGCCACCACACACCTCCCTACCCCTTGCCAGCACCACACACCTCCCCTACCCCTTGCCAGCCACCACACCCTCCCCTACCCTTGCCAGCCACCACACCCCTCCCCTACCCCTGACAGCCACCACACACCTCCCTACCCCTGACCAGCCACCACACACCTCCCCTACCCCTGACCAGCCACCACACACCTCCCTACCCTGACCAGCCACCACACACCTCCCTACCCCTGACCAGCCACCACACACCTCCCTACCCTACACTACCCTACAAACACCGCCCCCACAACAACATTTACACAAACTCTATAAAAGAAGGAATCAGGAAGCAGTGACAGATACACAGAATAAGACAACTATATGATTCATATATGAACCTGATGAATATATTGTCTTACCCACACACACCCACACCCACACACACACACACACACACCCACTTCACGCTTCACGCACGGAGGGCCCGGGTTCTATTCCCGACGGGGCGGAAACATTTCGAAGTGTTTCCTTACACACACACACACACACATACATACAACAGGCCTAGTGTCAAATCGACATGTGCCTAGGACAAAATGGTAACTAACTAACTAGCACACACACACACACACACACACACACACACACACACACACACACACACACACACACACACACACACACATAACGGAAGGGATAGACTCAGAAGTGTCCCTGTTTGCAGATGATGTGAAGTTAATGAGAAGAATTAAATCAGTCGAGGATCAGGCAGGACTACAAAGAGACCTGGACAGGCTACAATCCTGGTCCAGTAACTGGCTCCTTGAATTTAACCCTGCCAAATGTAAAGTCATGAAGATCGGGGAAGGGCAAAGAAGACCACAGACAGAGTATAGTCTAGGTGGCCAAAGACTGCAAACCTCACTCAAGGAAAAAGATCTTGGGGTGAGTATAATACCGAGCACATCTCCTGAGGCACACATCAATCAGATAACTGCTGCAGCATACGGGCGGCTGGCAAACCTAAGAATAGCGTTCCAATACCTCACTAAGGAATCATTCAAGACTCTGTACACCATATACGTCAGGCCCATACTGGAGTATGCAGCACCAGTTTGGAACCCACACCTGGTCAAGCACGTCAAGAAATTAGAGAAAGTGCAAAGGTTTGCAACAAGACTAGTCCCAGAGCTAAGGTGATTGTCCTACGAAGAAAGGTTAAGGGAAATCGGCCTGACGACACTAGAGGACAGGAGGGTTAGGGGAGACATGATAACGACATATAAAATACTGCGAGGAATAGATAAGGTGGACAGAGACAAGATGTTCCAGAGAGGGGACACAGAAACAAGGGGTCACAATTGGAAGTTGAAGACTCCTATGAGTCAAAGGGATGTTAGGAAGTATTTATTCAGTCATAGAGTTGTCAGGAAGTGGAATAGCCTAGAAAGTGACGTAGTGGAGGCAGGAACCATACATAGTTTTAAGACGAGGTTTGATAAAGCTCATGGAGCAGGGAGAGAGAGGACCTAGTAGCAATCAGTGAAGAGGCGGGGCCAGGAGCTATGAATCGACCCCTGCAACCACAAATAGGTGAGTACACACCCACACACACACACACACACCCACACCCACACACACACACACACCCACACACACACACAACTAACACACACACACACACACACACCCACACACACACACACAACACACACACACACACACACACACACACACCCACACACACCCACACACACATCCACACACACCCACACACACACAACTAACACACACACCCACACACACACACACACACACACACACACACACACACAAACACACAACTAACACACACACACACCCACACACACACACACAACTAACACACACACACACACATACTAGCATGGTGGCTAGCGCTCTTGCTTCACGCACGGAGGGCCCGGGTTCAATTCCCGTTACACACACACACACACACATACATACAACAGGCCTAGTGTCTAATCGACATGTGCCTAGGACAAAATGGTAACTAACTAACACAACTAACACACACACACACACACCCACGCACACAACGTTCATCTGAGGGAGGCTCAGATTATGCTATCTGAGAGGCTGTAACGAGGTGCTGGTAGCAGCCGTCTAGGTAATTATTGTGTCAAAGGTGTGTTAGCCAGGTAGCTGCCTTCACCATGGTAGCTGCCTTCACCATGGTAGCTGCCTTCACCATAATAGCTGCCTCCACCATGGTAGCTGCTTCCACCATGGTAGCTGCCTTCACCATGGTAGCTGCCTTCACCATAATAGCTGCCTCCACCATGGTAGCTGCTTCCACCATGGTAGCTGCCTCCTCCATGGTAGCTGCCTTCACCATGGTAGCTGCCTTCACCATGGTAGCTGCCTTCACCATGTTAGCTGCCTTCACCATGGTAGCTTCCTTCACCATGATAGCTGCCACCTCCATGGTAGCTGCCTTCACCATAGTAGCTGCCTTCACCATGATAGCTGCCTCCACATGGTAGCTGCCTCCACCATGATAGCTGCCTCCACCATGATAGCTGCCTCCACCATGATAGCTGCCTTCACCATGGAAGCTGCCTCCACCATGATAGCTGCCTTCACCATGGTAGCTGCCTTCACTATGGTAGCTTCCTTCACTATGATAGCTGCCTCCACCATGATAGCTGCCTCTACCATGGTAGCTGCCTCCACCATGATAGCTGCCTCCACCATGGTAGCTGCCTCCACCATGGTAGCTGCCTCCACCAAGGTAGCTGCCTCCACCATGATAGCTGCCTCCACCATGGTAGCTGCCTTCACCATGGAAGCTGCCTCCACCATGATAGCTGCCTTCACCATGGTAGCTGCCTCCACCATGGTAGCTGCCTCCACCATGAGAGCTGCCTCCACCATGATAGCTGCCTTCACCATGGTAGCTGCCTCCACCATGGTAGCTGCCTCCACCATGATAGCTGCCTCCACCATGGTAGCTGCCTCCACCATGATAGCTGCCTCCACCATGATAGCTGCCTTCACCATGGTAGCTGCTTCCATCATGGTAGCTGCCTCCATCATTGTCGTGTCATTCTTACCTGCAGTAAGAGATAGTGAGAGCCGTTCTCCTTTGCTCATACGTTGTGTCTTTGAGCTAACTATTTCAACCGGGGAGAGATCCATCCACTCCACCGTGTCTGTTCATTCCTCCAGTAGGAAAGTGATTATAAGTTAATCAAAACCGAATTTGTTCATTCCTCCAGTAGGAAAGTGATTATAAGTTAATCAAAACCGAGTCTGTTCATTCCTCCAGTAGGAAAGTGATCATAAGTTGTGAGCTATAGATAGAAAATCAGAAAATCCAGTTTAGAACCGAATTATTGACTGTGTGTTTTGTTATTAGATTTCAAGTATCTAGCAAGATTGTTGTGTGTTCAAGTTCTCTCTGAGTTCTGAGTTTTAACAGTATAACCCGTGTTAGCTGAGTTTATCTTTCCTGTTAAAACTTCTTCCCTGTAAATATTTATTCTTCCTCAGAAGCCGAAGAGTACATGAATACAGATTGATCGATCAAATTTGCAATTGTATTATATATAATCCATTATATCTAGATCCATTAAATGTCTCTTAAGTATCATTAACTCAAGAAGTGCGAGAGTAAGATTAATCTTGATCAGTTTCAAAGTCATAATGTGTTTGCTATTGTATAGATTCATCCAGTACCACCTGTCTGTTCAGCCTATAGAGTTGTATAGTATGCCGAGACGTCATACGATAACATGGCCGAGCTGTCGTGTCAGTATCATATATACACTTGTGTAGTGTATCTTTCCTTTTATACAGCTGGTCCCTTTGCGTGTGACGTCACGGTACCCGCTGACGTCAGAGGCTCAGCGCATGTGCACAGCCTCTCATAGAGGCACTCCCTCACTAACGTTAGACCTACAGGCGAGACAGACGGCGTGGCTGGACTCTCCTTCACTTACTGTAAATATACCGTAACCATCCAACAAGGAGTATCTTTGACCTCCTATATATCTCTCCCAAGACCCACGCGACATCATGGTAGCTGCCTCCACCATGGTAGCTGCCTCCACCATGATAGCTGCCTTCACCATGGTAGCTGCCTTCACCATGGTAGCTGCCTCCACCATGGTAGCTGCCTCCATCATAGTAGCTGCCTCCACCATGGTAGCTGCCTCCACCATGGTAGCTGCCTTCATCATGGTAGCTGCCTTCACCATGGTAGCTGCCTTCACCATGGTGTTAGTCGACTGTTATGGGGTTATATCCTATCGGAAGAAGGATAGAAGTCTACCTGGAAGAGGTTACGGGGGTCAATGCCCCCGAGGCCTGGTCGTGGACCAGGCCTCCCGGTGGATCATGGCCTGATCAACTAGGGTGTTTCTGCTGGTCTCAAGCAATCCAACATAGGAACTACAGCCCTGCTGAATGGGTACTGATTTGAGGCATCTGTCCAGTTCCCTCTTGAGGACAGTCAAGAATCTACTGGTAATTTCCCTTACGTATGAGGGGAGTCTGCTAAGCAGTCTTGGGCCCCAGACGCTTATTGTGTTTTCTCAGTGTATTCATGGCACCCCTGCTTATCATTGGGGTTTGTAAACAAATAATAATAATACAAATAATAGTAATAATAACTGCACTAATGATAATATAATAGGACTTTAAATTCTACTGAAAATATATCAGACAAGAAAATACAGGATAACGTCAATGTTGATTTCATTATATATATTATCTTGCATGGAAGAGCTTCCAATAACCTCCATTATACGCTCAGTAGAGCGGCTAAAGCTGACTTTACGAAATTAAATATAATTTCCATTCGTAACCCAACAGGAGGAAAATGCGTGTATTCCGCCTACCACGAATTAAAAAAAAATGGCTGGCCGTCAAGTGTTGGCATCCGATCCTACTCCATATGGAATTATATTCCTTTTTTAGTGTTCGATCCTATTTGTTATATACGATTAAACATATTACCTTGTTTGATCCTTCCTATTACAATATTCAATAGTCCTAACTGCACCCTACCTTATCTTTTATATTTTTCGACTCTCCCGCCTATCTATTACGGTATTCGATCGTTCTTCCTTACACTCGACCTTGTCATAGTGTTCAACTCTCCTTCGTATGGTCTGAAATCCCTCCATCAGAGGTTTCGACCGTGTTTCCGCGTGATGAGTCCTCTATACTGGCCCGGGAATCCTCTTATCTGGCACCAGTGGCAGCCAGCCAGCCAGCCACAACAAACAACTTCTTATCTCTCTCTCTCACTCACTCACTCACTCACTCACTCACTCATACACAAACTAGAGAGAGAGAGAGAGTTTCTGAGGGGAAGATATGTTTGGAAAATCTTTCTCGGACTTCAACATATTTAGTTATGTTAAAAATGAGTTGAGATATTTAAGGGCACTGTATGCTATGTGGGCCAATTTTAGGGAGTTAATGGCAGATGTAAATATTTTGGCAAAGTATCTGCTGGAGGTGGTGGTACACACACACACACACACACACACACACACACACCTACGGCCTCCACCAAGGTAAGTAAATTTACATTTCATTATGTCTAGATCAGAAAAAAAAAAATCTTTAAATAAATAATCCCACTCCAGAACCATCGTCCCTGCCAGGCTGTCAGCCTCCCCTGCCAGCTGTCAGCCTCCCCTACCAGCTGTCAGCCTCCCCTGCCAGCTGTCAGCCTCCCTGCCAGCTGTCAGCCTCCCCCTTGCCAGGTTGTCAGCCTCCTCTGCCAGGCTCTCAACAGACCTGCCAGATTGTACAGCCTCCCCCTGTCAGACTATCAGTCTCCCCCTGTCAGACTATCAGCCTCCCTGTCAGTCTCTCAGGCTCTCTGCCAGGCCTGTCAGCCTTTCTGCCTGATTCTCAGCCTCCCTGCCAGATTGTCAGACTCCTTGTCAGTCTCTCTGTCAGGTTCCCTGTCAGGCTAACTGCCATGCTGTCAGCCTCCCTGCCAGTCTCTCAGGCTTCATGCCAGTCTCTCAGCCTCCCTGCCAGTCTGTCAGCCTCCCTGCCAGTCTGTCAGCCTCCCTGCCAGCTGTCAGCCTCCCTGCCAGTCTCTCAGCCTCCCTGCCAGTCTGTCAGCCTCCCTGCCAGTCTGTCAGCCTCCCTGCCAGGCTGTCAGCCTCCCTGCCAGTCTGTCAGCCTCCCTGCCAGTCTGTCAGCCTCCCTGCCAGGCTGTCAGCCTCTCTGCCAGTCTGTCAGCCTCCCTGCCAGTCTGTAAGCCTCCCTGCCAGTCTGTCAGCCTCCCTGCCAGTCTGTCAGCCTCCCTGCCAGTCTGTCAGCCTCCCTGCCAGGCTGTCAGCCTCCCTGCCAGTCTGTCAGCCTCCCTGCCAGTCTGTCAGCCTCCCTGCCAGTCTGTCAGCCTCCCTGCCAGGCTGTCAGCCTCCCTGCCAGGCTGTCAGCCTCCCTGCCAGAAAGTGTACTACGGGTAGTGTATGCGCGCTCATACACACCTATGTAACAATTCAGTTATGACTGGAGGGGTTGAGTCCCAGCTCCTGGCCCTGCCTCTTATGCTTGCAGGAAAGCATTAGAACCTCTTACATTCCTCTTACACTTGTGAACCCTTTAACAGAAAATAAAACACATCGCTGTGGACAGGATTCGAACCTGTGCGGGCATAGCCCAATGGATTTCGAGTCCATCTCCTTAACCACTCGGACACCACAGCTGTACTCAGTAACTTGTACTTGATAAGTTGTACTCACCCAGCTATGTTTATGGGGTCGAATCTCAGCTCCTGGACCCCATCTCTTATATTACAATGGCCGACATTATTGGTTCCTGGCGAAGTGGGCCACAGGTGTGTGTGTGTTCTTACCTGTTTGTGGTTGCAGGGGTCGATTTATAGCTCCTAGCCAACAGGTACTCACCTATATGTACTCACTTATATGTGGTTGCAGAGGTCGAGTCACAGCTCCTGGCCCCGCCTCTTCACTAGTCACTACTACGTCACTCTCTCCCTGCTCCATGAGCTTTATCGTATCTCTTCTTAAAGCTATTTATGGATCCTGCCTCAACTACTTCATTCTCCAGATTGTTCCACTTCCTGACAATTCTAAGGCAAAAGAAATACTTCCTAACATCCCTATAACTCAGCTGAGTTTTCAACTTCCAGTTGTGACCCCTAATTTCCCGTGTCTCATCTCTGAAAAATTCTAGTCATGTCCCCTTGTCAATTCCGCTCCTATCCTCTAGTGTTATCAGGTCGAGTTCCCTTAACCTTTCCTCATAAGACAGCTCTGGGACTAGTCTTGTTGCAAACTTTTGTACTTTCTTCATGGTCCGGAACGAAATCGTTCTAGACCTTGGAGCTGACCTCTTCTCCAGGCTCAGGGACTGACCACCTCAAATACTTTTTCTCCAAGGTTGATGGACTGATTACATCATCTTTATTTCATTTCTACTTCTCATTTTGTATTTGAAGAAGCCTACTGTGTGGGCGAAACGTTTCATCAATAAAGACACCCAACTGCTGCACATGTGTCTAAATCTTCAGACGTTAACCTTGAAGTCGTCGTGAAGGTGGAGAAAGTGGCAGTCGGCGCCGTGCTTCAGGGACACCTAACTTTGATACCAGGTAATGGATGATGATAAGCCTCTACACTTAGCCTGCCCATTAAGTATTCTTGAATACTAGAAAAGAGTGAACACGACAAGAATGATAACTTGAAACAAGTAAGTAAGTAAGTTTACTCAGGTACACAAATACAGTTACATAGACTATAATCTATGCAACTGTAGAGAATCTAGGATAACCCAAAAAGGCAGTGACTTATTTCCATTGGGGTCCTTTAAGAAGAGAGGCTGGTAGCTGTCAGGGAACTTGTAACATTTCACTGAAACTGGTAAAAAATAGATTAGTGGTACAGCATCGCTATGAGAGGTACAAGATATCACAACCTCATGATTGTGAAGCTACAACAGAAGAGAGGCAACACAACAGATGACTCAACAGAGACAATGTACAACAGAAGAGAGACAACACAACAGATGACTCAACAGAGACAATGTACAACACAAGAGAGGCAACACAACAGATGACTCAACAGAGACAATGTACAACAGAAGAGAGGCAACACAACAGATGACTGAACAGAGACAATGTACAACAGAAGAGAGGCAACACAACAGATGACTGAACAGAGACAATGTACAACAGAAGAGAGGCAACACAACAGATGACTGAACAGAGACAATGTACAACAGAAGAGAGGCAACACAACAGATGACTGAACAGAGACAATGTACAACAGAAGAGAGGCAACACAACAGATGACTGAACAGAGACAATGTACAACAGAAGAGAGGCAACACAACAGATGACTCAACAGAGACAATGTACAACACGAAGAGAGGCAACACAACAGATGACTCAACAGAGACAATGTACAACACAAGAGAGGCAACACAACAGATGACTGAAAAGAGACAATGTACAACAGAAGAGAGGCAACACAACAGATGACTCAACAGAGACAATGTACAACACAAGAGAGGCAACACAACAGATGACTCAACAGAGACAATGTACAACAGAAGAGAGACGACACAACTGGAACAATATAAAGATCGACGAAAGAGAAAAAAAAAGACATATAACAGACAGAACAAATAGAGGACGACAAAAGACAAAACAACAGACGACATAATATAACAGACAAGTTATGTTTTACATTTCACAGAACTGTAACAGATGCAACAGTGGTGTCATCCATGCAACAACCACAACAGTGGTGTCATCCAAGCAACAACTACAACAGTGGTGTCATCCAAGCAACAACAATCACAACAGTGGTGTCATCCAAGCAACAACAATCACAACAGTGGAGTCATCCAAGCAACAACAGCCACAACAATGGTGTCATCCAAGCAACAACTACAACAGTGGTGTCATCCAAGCAACAACAATCACAACAGTGGTGTCATCCAAGCAACAACAATCACAACAGTGGTGTCATCCAAGCAACAACAGCCACAACAGTGGTGTCAACCAAGCAACAACAGCCACAACAGTGGTGTCAACCAAGCAACAACAACCACAACAGTGGTGTCATCCAAGCAACAACAGCCACAACAGTGGTGTCAACCAAGCAACAACAGCCACAACAGTGGTGTCAACCAAGCAACAACAGCCACAACAGTGGTGTCAACCAAGCAACAACAGCCACAACAGTGGTGTAAACCAAGCAACAACAGCCACAACAGTGGTGTCAACCAAGCAACAACAGCCACAACAGTGGTGTCAACCAAGCAACAACAACCACAACAGAGGTGTCATCCAAGCAACAACAATCACAACAGTGGTGTCATCCAAGCAACAACAATCACAACAGTGGTGTCATCCAAGCAACAACTGCCACAACAGTGGTGTCAACCAAGCAACAACAGCCACAACAGTGGTGTCATCCAAGCAACAACAACCACAACAGTGGTGTCATCCAAGCAACAACAGCCACAACAGTGGTGTCATCCAAGCAACAACCACAACAGTGGTGTCATCCAAGCAACAACAACCACAACAGTGGTGTCATCCAAGCAACAACAACCACAACAGTGGTGTCATCCAAGCAACACACCACAACAGTGTTGTCATCCAAGCAACAACAACCACAACATTGGTGTCAACCAAGCAACAACCACCACAACAGTGGTGTCATCCAAGCAACAACTACAACAGTGGTGTCATCCAAGCAACAACAATCACAACAGTGGTGTCATCCAAGCAACAACAATCACAACAGTGGTGTCATCCAAGCAACAACTACAACAGTGGTGTCATCCAAGCAACAACAATCACAACAGTGGTGTCATCCAAGCAACAACAACCACAACATTGGTGTCAACCAAGCAACAACCACCACAACAGTGGTGTCATCCAAGCAACAACTACAACAGTGGTGTCATCCACAACAACAACACAACAGTGGTGTCATCCAAGCAACAACAATCACAACAGTGGTGTCATCCAAGCAACAACTACAACAGTGGTGTCATCCAAGCAACAACAATCACAACAGTGGTGTCATCCAAGCAACAACAGCCACAACAGTGGTGTCAACCAAGCAACACACAACAGTGGTGTCATCAACAACAACACAACAGTGGTGTCATCCAAGCAACAACAGCCACAACAGTGGTGTAAATCCAAGCAACAACAGCCACAACAGTGGTGTCAACCAAGCAACAACAGCCACAACAGTGGTGTCAACCAAGCAACAACAGCCACAACAGTGGTGTCAACCAAGCAACAACAGCCACAACAGTGGTGTCAACCAAACAACAACAACCACAACAGTGGTGTCAACCAAGCAACAACAGTGGTGTCAACCAAGCAACAACAGTGGTGTCAACCAAGCAACAACAGTGGTGTCAACCAAGGAACAACAGTGGTGTCAACCAAGCAACAACAGTGGTGTCAACCAATCAACAACAGTGGTGTCAACCAAGCCCCAACAGTGGTGTCAACCAAGCCACAACAGTGGTGTCAACCAAGCAACAACAGCCACAACAGTGGTGTCAACCAAGCAACAACAGTGGTGTCAACCAAGTAACAACCTAATCATCATACCACCAGCTTCCTCAAGACTTGTCATTGGGGATATTCAAGTACATACATACATATCAAAGCCATTTTTTTTTTCTAAATTCAATATCGTACCAGTCGTGTTAACACCTTGATAACTCAGTCGTGTTAACACCCTGATAACTCAGTCGTGTTAACACCCTAATGACTCAGTCGTGTTAACACCTTGATAACTCAGTCGTGTTAACACCCTGATAACTCAGTCGTGTTAACACCCTGATAACTCAGTCGTGTTAACACCTTGATAACTCAGTCGTGTTAACACCCTGATAACTCAGTCGTGTTAACACCCTGATGACTCAGTCGTGTTAACACCTTGATAACTCAGTCGTGTTAACACCCTGATAACTCAGTCGTGTTAACACCCTGATGACTCAGTCGTGTTAACACCCTGATGACTCAGTCGTGTTAACACCGTAATGACTCAGTCGTGTTAACACCCTGATAACTCAGTCGTGTTAACACCCTGATGACTCAGTCGTGTTAACACCCTGATCACTCAGTCGTGTTAACACACTGATAACTCAGTCGTGTTAACACCCTGATGATTCAGTCGTGTTAACACCCTGATGACTCAGTCGGGTTAACACCCTGATGACTCAGTCGTGTTAACACCCTGATGACTCAGTCGTGTTAACACCCTGATGACTCAGTCGTGTTAACACCTTGATGACTCAGTCGTGCTAACACCCTGATGACTCAGTCGTGTTAACACCCTGATGACTCAGTCGTGTTAACACCCTGATGACTCAGTCGTGTTAACACCCTGATGACTCAGTCGTGTTAACACCCTGATGACTCAGTCGTGTTAACACCCTGTTAACACAGACATTAGTCTATCATACAGACCAGCAGTGACCTGACACCCACGTTAGTCTATCATACAGAGCAGCAGTGACCTGACACCCACGTTAGTCTGTCATACAGACCAGCAGTGACCTGACACCCACGTTAGACTGTCATAAAGACCAGCAGTGACCTGACACCCACGTTAGTCTGTCATACAGACCAGTAGTGACCTGATACCCACGTTAGTCTGTCATACAGACTAGCAGTGACCTGACACCCACGTTAGTCTGTCATACAGACCAGCAGTGACTTGACACCCACGTTAGTCTGTCATACAGACCAGCAGTGACCTGACACCCACGTTAGACTGTCATACAGACCTGCAGTGACCTGACACCCACGTTAGTCTGTCATACAGACCAGTAGTGACCTGATACCCACGTTAGTCTGTCATACAGACTAGCAGTGACCTGACACCCACGTTAGTCTGTCATACAGACCAGCAGTGACCTGACACCCACGTTAGTCTGTCATACAGACCAGTAGTGACCTGATACCCACGTTAGTCTGTCATACAGACTAGCAGTGACCTGACACCCACGTTAGTCTGTCATACAGACCAGCAGTGACCTGACACCCACGTTTGACTGTCATACAGACCAGCAGTGACCTGACACCCACGTTAGTCTGTCATACAGACCAGCAGTGACCTGACACCCACGTTAGTCTGTCATACAGACCAGCAGTGACCTGACACCCACGTTAGTCTGTCATACAGACCAGCAGTGACCTGACACCCACGTTAGTCTGTCATACAGACCAGCAGTGACCTGCCACCCACGTTAGTCTGTCATACAGACCAGCAGTGACCTGACACCCACGTTAGACTGTCATACAGACCAGCAGTGACCTGACACCCACGTTAGACTGTCATACAGACCAGCAGTGACCTGACACCCACGTTAGTCTGTCATACAGACCAGCAGTGACCTGACACCCACGTTAGACTGTCATACAGACCAGCAGTGACCTGACACCCACATATTTTCTATGCAGAAGGCGTTACCACTCTAGATAGCAACGACGTGATATAAGAGATTAATGTTATAAATAATAATAGATAATATACGAAAATGAAGACAAAAATATTCAAAAATAATGCAAGACCAGTTCAGTAGCCATTATAAAAAATACAGATTCTGAAAGTTGCATCAAGATTTTTTATGTTTTGCAACATACCGGTCGCCTCCCCCAGCGAGATAGGTGACCGTCGCCCCCCCAGCGAGATAGGTGACCCGTCGCTCCCCAGCGAGATAGGTGACCCGTCGCCCCCCCAGCGAGATAGGTGACCCGTCGCCCCCCCCAGCGAGATAGGTGACCCGTCGCCTCCCCCAGCGAGATAGGTGACCCGTCGCCTCCCCAGCGAGATAGGTGACCCGTCGCCCCCCCCAGCGAGATAGGTGACCCGTCGCTCCCCAGCGAGATAGGTGACCCGTCGCCCCCAGTGAGATAGGTGACCCGTCGCCCCCAGCGAGATAGGTGACCCGTCGCCCTCCCCAGCGAGATAGGTGACCCGTTGCCTCCCCAGCGAGATAGGTGACCCGTCGCCCCCAGCGAGATAGGTGACCCGTCGCCCCCCAGCGAGATAGGTGACCCGTCGCCCCCAGCGAGATAGGTGACCCGTCGCCCCCCAGCAAGATAGGTGACCCGTCGCCCCCCAGCGAGATAGGTGACCCGTCGCCTCCCCAGCGAGATAGATGACCCGTCGCCTCCCCAGCGAGATAGGTGACCCGTCGCCCCCAGCGACATAGGTGACCCGTCGCCCCCAGCGAGATAGGTGACCCGTCGCCTCCCCCAGCCAGATAGATGACCCGTCGCCCCCCAGCGAGATAGGTGACCCGTCACCTCCCCAGCGAGATAGGTGACCCGTCGCCTCCCCAGCGAGATAGGTGACCCGTCGCCTCCCCAGCGAGATAGGTGACCCGTCCCCCAGCGAGATAAGTGACCCGTCGCCCCCCAGCGAGATAGGTGACCCGTCGCCCCCCAGCGAGATAGGTGACCCGTCGCCTCCCAGCGAGATAGGTGACCCGTCGCTCCCCAGCGAGATAGGTGACCCGTCGCCCCCAGCGAGATAGGTGACCCGTCGCCCCCAGCGAGATAGGTGACCCGTCGCCCTCCCCAGCGAGATAGGTGACCCGTTGCCTCCCCAGCGAGATAGGTGACCCGTCGCCTCCCCAGCGAGATAGGTGACCCGTCGCCCCCAGCGAGATAGGTGACCCGTCGCCCCCCAGCAAGATAGGTGACCCGTCGCCCCCAGCGAGATAGGTGACCCGTCGCCTCCCCAGCGAGATAGGTGACCCGTCGCCCCCCAGCGAGATAGGTGACCCGTCGCCCCCCACCGAGATAGGTGACCCGTCGCCTTCCCAGCCAGATAGGTGACCCGTCGCCCCCCAGCGAGATAGGTGACCCGTCGCCCCCAGCGAGATAGGTGACCCGTCACCTCCCCAGCGAGATAGGTGACCCGTCGCCTCCCCAGCGAGATAGGTGACCCGTCCCCCAGCGAGATAGGTGACCCGTCGCCCCCAGCGAGATAGGTGACCCGTCGCCCCCCAGCGAGATAGGTGACCCGTCGCCTCCCCAGCCAGATAGATGACCCGTCGCCCCCCAGCGAGATAGGTGACCCGTCGCCCCAGCGAGATAGGTGACCCGTCACCCCCCAGCGAGATAGGTGACCCGTCGCCTCCCCCAGCGAGATAGGTGACCCGTCGCCTCCCCCAGCGAGATAGGTGACCCGTCGCCTCCCCCAGCGAGATAGGTGACCTGTCGCCCCCTCCCCCAGCGAGATAGGTGACCCGACAAACAGGAAGGCACATTCACTCTCATTTATTCAATCACTCTTGCCAGAAGTGTGCTAACATCACAGCTCAGATGAGCCTTCAAACTATAACAACCCCAGCCTTCCTGCAGAGTGCAGGCACTATACTTCCCACCTCCACCCTTCCTGCAGAGTGCAAGCACTATACTTCCCACCTCCAGCCTTCCTGCAGAGTGCAGGCACTATACTTCCACCTCCAGCCTTCCTGCAGAGTGCAAGCACATCTTCACCTCCTTCCTTCCTGCAGGTGCAAGCACTATATTCCACCTCCAGCCTTCCTGCAGAGTGCAGGCACTATACTTCCCACCTCCACCCTTCCTGCAGAGTGCAAGCACTATACTTCCCACCTCCAGCCTTCCTGCAGAGTGCAGGCACTATACTTCCCACCTCCAGCCTTCCTGCAGAGTGCAAGCACTATACTTCTCACCTCCAGCCTTCCTGCAGAGTGTATGCACTATACTTCCCACCTCCAGCCTTCCTGCAGAGTGCAGGCACTATACTTCCCACCTCCAGCCTTCCTGCAGAGTGCAAGCACTATACTTCTCACCTCCAGCCTTCCTGCAGAGTGCAGGCACTATACTTCCCACCTCCAGCCTTCCTGCAGAGTGCAGGCACTATACTTCCCACCTCCATCCTTCCTGCAGAGTGCAGGCACTATACTTCCACCTCCAGCCTTCCTGCAGAGTAAAGGCACTATACTTCCCACCTCCAGCCTTCCTGCAGTGTAAAGGCACTATACTTCCCACCTCCATCCTTCCTGCAGAGTGCAGGCACTATACTTCCCACCTCCATCCTTCCTGCAGAGTGCAGGCACTATACTTCCCACCTCCAGCCTTCCTGCAGAGTGCAGGCACTATACTTCCCACCTCCAGCCTTCCTGCAGAGTGCAGGCACTATACTTCCCACCTCCATCCTTCCTGCAGAGTGCAGGCACTATACTTCCCACCTCCAGCCTTTCTGCAGAGTGCAGGCACTATACTTCCACCTCCAGCCTTCTGCAGAGTGCAGGCACTATACTTCCCACCTCCAGCCTTCCTGCAGAGTGCAGGCACTATACTTCCCACCTCCAGCCTTCCTGCAGAGTGCAGGCACTATACTTCCCATCTCCAGGGCTCATGTCTGGCTAACCGGATTCCCTGAATTCCTTCATGCATGCTACCATGCTCACACTCCAACAGCAAGTCAAATCATAAAAACCACATGCCTTCACTCACTCCTATCGAACAGGCTACAAGAGCCTTGCAATTGTGCACAAATCAACATCACATCTGACTTGCTGTTCGTGTCATTTAAATGGATGTTGTTGCAATAAATCCCAGGGACATTATAATTTAATAACAAGAGCAACGGATTTATCAAGGAAGCAAATAAAGTATTAGTGTTAAGTCATAAGCTGAGTCCTGGTCTCCCGTGGTGGTGTTATGTACGCTGGCCATCTCCCGTGGTGGTGTTATGTACGCTGGCCATCTCCCGTGGTGGTGTTATGTACGCTGGCCATCTCCCGTGGTGGTGTTATGTACGCTGGCCATCTCCCGTGGTGGTGTTATGTACGCTGGCCATCTCCCGTGGTGGTGTTATGTACGCTGGCCATCTCCCGTGGTGGTGTTATGTACGCTGGCCATCTCCCGTGGTGGTGTTATGTACGCTGGCCATCTCCCGTGGTGGTGTTATGTACGCTGGCCATCTCCCGTGGTGGTGTTATGTACGCTGGCCATCTCCCGTGGTGGTGTTATGTACGCTGGCCATCTCCCGTGGTGGTGTTATGTACGCTGGCCATCTCCCGTGGTGGTGTTATGTACGCTGGCCATCTCCGTGGTGGTGTTATGTACGCTGGCCATCTCCCGTGGTGGTGTTATGTACGCTGGCCATCTCCCGTGGTGGTGTTATGTACGCTGGCCATCTCCCGTGGTGGTGTTATGTACGCTGGCCATCTCCGTGGTGGTGTTATGTACGCTGGCCATCTCCGTGGTGGTGTTATGTACGCTGGCCATCTCCGTGGTGGTGTTATGTACGCTGGCCATCTCCCGTGGTGGTGTTATGTACGCTGGCCATCTCCGTGGTGGTGTTATGTACGCTGGCCATCTCCCGTGGTGGTGTTATGTACGCTGGCCATCTCCCGTGGTGGTGTTATGTACGCTGGCCATCTCCCGTGGTGGTGTTATGTACGCTGGCCATCTCCCGTGGTGGTGTTATGTACGCTGGCCATCTCCCGTGGTGGTGTTATGTACGCTGGCCATCTCCGTGGTGGTGTTATGTACGCTGGCCATCTCCCGTGGTGGTGTTATGTACGCTGGCCATCTCCCGTGGTGGTGTTATGTACGCTGGCCATCTCCCGTGGTGGTGTTATGTACGCTGGCCATCTCCCGTGGTGGTGTTATGTACGCTGGCCATCTCCCGTGGTGGTGTTTATGTACGCTGGCCATCTCCCGTGGTGGTGTTATGTACGCTGGCCATCTCCCGTGGTGGTGTTATGTACGCTGGCCATCTCCCGTGGTGGTGTTATGTACGCTGGCCATCTCCCGTGGTGGTGTTATGTACGCTGGCCATCTCCCGTGGTGGTGTTATGTACGCTGGCCATCTCCCGTGGTGGTGTTATGTACGCTGGCCATCTCCGTGGTGGTGTTATGTACGCTGGCCATCTCCCGTGGTGGTGTTATGTACGCTGGCCATCTCCCGTGGTGGTGTTATGTACGCTGGCCATCTCCCGTGGTGGTGTTATGTACGCTGGCCATCTCCGTGGTGGTGTTATGTACGCTGGCCATCTCCCGTGGTGGTGTTATGTACGCTGGCCATCTCCCGTGGTGGTGTTATGTACGCTGGCCATCTCCCGTGGTGGTGTTATGTACGCTGGCCATCTCCCGTGGTGGTGTTATGTACGCTGGCCATCTCCCGTGGTGGTGTTATGTACGCTGGCCATCTCCCGTGGTGGTGTTATGTACGCTGGCCATCTCCCGTGGTGGTGTTATGTACGCTGGCCATCTCCCGTGGTGGTGTTATGTACGCTGGCCATCTCCCGTGGTGGTGTTATGTACGCTGGCCATCTCCGTGGTGGTGTTATGTACGCTGGCCATCTCCCGTGGTGGTGTTATGTACGCTGGCCATCTCCCGTGGTGGTGTTATGTACGCTGGCCATCTCCCGTGGTGGTGTTATGTACTGGCCATCTCCGTGGTGGTGTTTGTCGCTGGCCATCTCCCGTGGTGGTGTTATGTACGCTGGCCATCTCCCGTGGTGGTGTTATGTACGCTGGCCATCTCCGTGGTGGTGTTATGTACGCTGGCCATCTCCCGTGGTGGTGTTATGTACGCTGGCCATCTCCCGTGGTGGTGTTATGTACGCTGGCCATCTCCCGTGGTGGTGTTATGTACGCTGGCCATCTCCCGTGGTGGTGTTATGTACGCTGGCCATCTCCCGTGGTGGTGTTATGTACGCTGGCCATCTCCCGTGGTGGTGTTATGTACGCTGGCCATCTCCGTGGTGGTGTTATGTACGCTGGCCATCTCCCGTGGTGGTGTGTTGTACGCTGGCCATCTCCCGTGGTGGTGTTATGTACGCTGGCCATCTCCCGTGGTGGTGTTATGTGCCTGCTGGCCATCTCCCGTGGTGGTGTTATGTACGCTGGCCATCTCCCGTGGTGTTTTGTACCTGGCCATCCCTGGTGGTGTATGTACGCTGGCCATCTCCCGTGGTGGTGTTATGTACGCTGGCCATCTCCGTGGTGGTGTTATGTACGCTGGCCATCTCCCGTGGTGGTGTTATAGGGGCCCCCTTTTTACGCTGGCCATCTCCCGTGGTGGTGTTATGTACGCTGGCCATCTCCCGTGGTGGTGTTATGTACGCTGGCCATCTCCCGTGGTGGTGTTATGTACGCTGGCCATCTCCCGTGGTGGTGTTATGTACGCTGGCCATCTCCCGTGGTGGTGTTATGTACGCTGGCCATCTCCCGTGGTGGTGTTATGTACGCTGGCCATCTCCCGTGGTGGTGTTATGTACGCTGGCCACAGAGAAGTGAAAATTGCAGCGCTGGCTGACAATGACAGTTTGGACCGACGTTTGAAGCATATGGCGCCATCATCAACATTTTTCATGCTGAACGACTTTCAATTCCACGCAGGCGGGTAATTTGGGCTTCTGGGGTGGGTGGGAATCTGCACTTTCGGCGAGCGCCTCCACATTTCTTTGTTTACACCACACCGCTAGATTCCGAAAATATTATTTAACCCATTTCTGTACATAAATTATTAGGGCATACCCGCTGAATGAAAAACATCCAGCTTTCTAAGGAAGCAAACAAAGCTTTAGATGAACAGATGTAAACAATCTAAACACTTATTAAAAAAAAAAGTAAAAATCAAAAGAGGTAAAGAAAGCGAGAAGAGAGTCGGTGTCTTGGTCTCTCGCGCACACACACAGGATCCAAGACTCTAATGGGCGGTAAATTTCACCCGGATCCATTATTCTCTCCCGAGTCCCTTGCTCTATTCTTTCCCTCTCAATCCTGCTAGTTTTAATAAAAAGAACTGTTCAACTCTCCATGAATCTGCAAAACCTCGTTTTCGGTACAGTTCTATACTGGGACTTTTCCAGTGGTTTTTATATATGTAGTGCAGTTTCACTGTTTTTATTCTATATTTTTTCAAGTGAAAATATTTGCATACATACGTAAGTGCTCATGTATATTTTTGCTTGTATATATAGACACTTGCTTGTACGTTTTAGCTTTTGTTTATATTGGAACAACATATGCGTTCACACACACTGTTACCTTATATTTATGTTGAGTTTTATAGCCAGAGTGGACAACCAGCTGAATTTTCTCATAAATATATTTTGATATTTTTTCTTATTGACTGATAGATGCATTAACGTGAATTAACACGATATATAAGTTAACATTGTTGTTGGGCAGAATGAATGATGCTAAGCCGGGTCCAAAGTTTTTATCAGGAGGCTGAGTGTTACAGTGAACCTGGATGATAGAAGACACAGTAACAGTAAGGGCTGAGACCTCAGAATGGGAGAGAGAATCAAGTGGGGTTCCGCAGGGATCAGTACTAAGACCGCTACTGTTCCTAATACGTGTGAACGACCTACTAGAAGGGATTAAGCCCTATTTGTTATTGTTTGCTTATGATGTAAAACTAATGAGAAGAGTAAGAATATGAGAGGACAGTGATAAACTCCACTGACTGCACATGTGATTAAACAAGTGACTTCTCGAGTACAATATAGGTGAATGTAAGTCGTGAGTTTGGGAGGAGAGAGCAGAAGACAACACGGGTCGAGAGATAAAAATATAAAAGTGAAAAGTATACTAGGTGAATATAACACCAGAATTACACATAAATCGTATAACGGCAGAGGTACACACAACATTATCAAACCTTAAAACAGCATTTAGCAACTTGAACAAAGAATCCTTCAAAACTCTTTATATGATCTATATAAAGCCAATCATTGAGTACTTTGCACCATCATGGAGCCCACACCCGCGTCAAATACGCATAGAAGCTCGAAAACGTCTAAAGATTTTTCTATCAGATTAGTACCAGATGTGAGGGCAATGCCCTGTGGGAAGAGGTTGAAGAAACTGGACCTGACAACCTTGACGGAGAGGACAAGAGGAGACATGATTATTACATACAAAATCCTAAGAATTGATAGGGCAGATAAGGAGGGACCGAATTAAGAGAGCCCAGGATCAAGAGGACACAGGTGAGCTATAGGGATGCAGGGAAGGATTGTTCTCAGTCTCAGGCTGGTTGAAAGGTGGAATGACTTGGATGAGGCAGTGTAGGCAGACTCAATAATACAGAAGTATATATAATAAGGCCCAAGAGGCCAGAAGTCAGCTTACACACACGCGCGCGCGTACAGACACACATACACAGGGTTCGATCCTCCAAACAGTGTTGTCGAGGATTAATGTGAGTTTGTAGTGGCTTCACGCCTCGACAAGTAATTAGGAACGTCCATCTTACCACACAAAAACCTGCATCAACTTTGAGAACACTGATAGGTAACCAATGGCGTCCATCCCTCAACTGTGATGCTCTATCATCAACTTTACACATCACCACAACCTTTGTGATCCACGCAGCAGTGTGAATCACAAAGGTTGCACAGTAAGTGTACACATGTGCAATAGTTCAACTTAAAACACACACACAGACACATACACACTCACACTCACACACACACACACACACACACACACATACATACAACAGGCCTAGTGTCTAATTGACATGTGCCTAGGACAAAATGGTAACTAACACACACACAGGAATAGATAAGGTGGACAGAGACAAGATGTTCCAGAGAGGGGACACAGAAACAAGGGGTCACAATTGGAAGTTGAAGACTCCTATGAGTCAAAGGGATGTTAGGAAGTATTTATTCAGTCATAGAGTTGTCAGGAAGTGGAATAGCCTAGAAAGTGACGTAGTGGAGGCAGGAACCATACATAGTTTTAAGACGAGGTATGATAAAGCTCATGGAGCAGGGAGAGAGGTGACCTAGTAGCAATCAGTGAAGAGGCGGGGCCAGGAGCTATGAATCGACCCCTGCAACCAAAATAGGTGAGTACACACACAGGACTGTCATGTACGTAATCATAAAGGTTATTTTGTGAAGGGTCATGAAAGAAGTTGCGATGCGCTAGACTCTCATGGGTTGATATGCAGCAGCACATGTGAGGTTAGCGAGTCACAGAGATTTTATACAATGGAGAGATTGTCAAGATAGAAATTCCCGGAGCTGATGAGAGTGAACTTTGAAGAGATAAGTTCTTACGAAGAGTGAGGAGGGGAGACATGATTACAATGTGTAAGATACTCAGAGGGTTTAAACGATGGATAGGAACCTTTTAAAATTAAGAGGACCATTGACAAGGAAAGATATATGGAAGGTGAAGACACAGACGAGCCAAGAGGCTGTGGGAACTAGCTCAGTGTCAGTGTGGGAGACAACATGAATGAGGTCGACGAGGAAATGATGAAAATATTAAACAAGAGACCAGACGTTAGTAATAACAAACTAGTTTAGAAGGCCTATACCGGGCTGCGGGAGCGCTGACCCCTGGAACACCCTCCAGGTAAGGGCGGCAACTCGACCCCCCGCAAACACAGCTGGGCGAGTACAGCTGACTGGCTCCTCCTGGCAGCTGCTGGAAGTCTTGTTTACCTCGCAACTCAAGTGTTGCACAAACATGCAACACAAACAAATCCATGTTTTATCTACATTATAAATAAAAACGATGATTGCCTGTGTTTTTTATACATGTTTTATTAATATCTCGTTTTCTTTCGTATTCATTATATAAGAAAACCGAAAACGGGTTTATTAATATTTAAAGAATATTAAACTAAATAACTTTACAAGAATACCTGATTGTCTTGTACATTCTGAGTGACGAGGATAAATGGTGAAAATGGTATGAAATATTGACAAGCTGAATATTAAGACACACGTACAGCAGTCATATACATTATTGAAACCTTTCGCCTACACACTAGACTTCTTCAGTCACATGCAGAGGCAGCAGGTGTTGTAGTGAAAGGAAGACGATGTAATCAGTCCATCAACCTTGGAGAAATAGTGTTGAGGTGGTGAGTCCCTCAACCTGGAGAAGAGTTCACCTTCATGTGTTACTGTCCCTCGCAACACATGGAGCTGAACTCTTCTCCAGGCTGAGGGACTGACCACCTCAAATACTATTTCTTCAAGGTTGATGGACTGATTACATCGTCTTCGTTTCAATACTACACCTGCTGCCTCTGTATTGGACTGAAGAAGTCTACTGTGTGGGCGAAACGTTTCATCAATAAAGATACCCAACTGTTGCACATGTGTCTTAATCTTCAGGATAAAAGTAGAAGAATTCAGAGGTCAAATTTATCTGATTTTTTTTTAATCTGTTTTGTGATATAAGAAAATATTTGTCTGTGCGGCAGTGGCTTTCAAACTTCACATCTGTCTGGTGAATCAGGTACCTGATTCACCAGACCACCCTCCTGCTCACTAAGCCACCCTCCTGCTCGCTAAGCGACCCTCCTGCTCACTAAGCCACCCTCCTGCTCACTAAGCCACCCTCCTGCTCGCTAAGCGACCCTCCTGCTCACGAAGCCACCCTCCTGCTCGCTAAGCCACCCTGCTGCTCACGAAGCCACCCTGCTGCTCACTAAGCCACCCTGCTGCTCACTAAGCCACCCTCCTGCTCGCTAAGCTACCCTCCTGCTCACTAAGCCACCCTCCTGCTCACTAAGCCACCCTCCTGCTCGCTAAGCCACCCTCCTGCTCGCTAAGCCACCCTCCTGCTCGCTAAGCCACCCTCCTGCTCAAGAAGCCAACCTCCTGCTCACGAAGCCACCCTCCTGCTCGCTAAGCCACCCTGCTGCTCACTAAGCCACCCTGCTGCTCACTAAGCCACCCTCCTGCTCGCTAAGCTACCCTCCTGCTCACTAAGCCACCCTCCTGCTCACTAAGCCACCCTCCTGCTCGCTAAGCCACCCTCCTGCTCGCTAAGCCACCCTCCTGCTCGCTAAGCCACCCTGCTGCTCACGAAGCCACCCTGCTGCTCACTAAGCCACCCTCCTGCTCGCTAAGCCACCCTCCTGCTCCCTAAACAACCCTCCTGCTCACGAAGCCACCCTCCTGCTCACTAAGTCATCCTCCTGCTCGTTAAGCCACCCTCCTGCTCACTAAGCCACTCTCCGGCTCACTAAGCCACCCTCCTGCTCGCTAAGCCACTCTACTGCTCGCTAAGCCCCCCTACTGCTCGCTAAGCGACCCTCCTGCTCACAAAGTCACCCTCCTGCTCGCTAAGCCACCCTGCTGCTCACTAAGCCACCCTGCTGCTCACTAAGCCACCCTGCTGCTCACTAAGCCACCCTGCTGCTCACTAAGCCACCCTCCTGCTCACTAAGCCACCTTCCTGCTCATTAAGCCATCTTCCTGCTCGCTAAGCCACCCTCATGCTCGCTAAGCCACCCTCCTGCTCGCTAAGCCACCCTCCTGCTCACGAAGCCACCCTCCTGCTCATGAAGCCACCCTCCTAATCGCTAAGCCACCTTGCTGCTCACGAAGCCACCCTGCTGCTCACTAAGCCACCCTGCTGCTCACTAAGCCACCCTCCTCGCTAAGCCACCCTCCTGCTCACTAAGTCATCCTCATGCTCGCTAAGCCACCCTCCTGCTCACTAAGCTACTCTCCTGCTCACTAAGCCACCCTCCTGCTCGCTAAGCCACCCTCCTGCTCGCTAAGCCACCCTCCTGCTCACTAAGCCACCCTCCTGCTCGCTAAGCCACCCTCCTGCTCGGTAAGCCACCCTCCTCACTAAGCTACCCTGCTCACTAAGCCATCCTCCTGCTCGCTAAGCCACCCTCCTGCTCACTAAGCCACCCTCCTGCTCGCTAATCTACCCTCCTGCTCACTAAGTCACCCTCCTGCTCACTAAACCACCCTCCTGCTCGCTAAGCCACCCTCCTGCTCACTAAGCCACCCTTCTGCTCACTAAGCCACCCTCATGCTCACTAAGCCCCCCTCCTGCTCGCTAAGCCACCCTCCTGCTCGTTAAGCCATCCTCCTGCTCGCTAAGCCACCCTCCTACTCACTAAGCCACCCTGCTGCTCGCTAAGCCACCCTGCTGCTCACTAAGCCACCCTCCTGCTCGCTAAGCCACCCTCCTGTTCACTAAGCTACCCTCCTGCTCACTAAGCCACCCTCCTGCTCGCTAAGCCACCCTCCTGCTCGCTAAGCCACCCTCCTGCTCACTAAACCACGCTCCTGCTCGCTAAGCCACCCTCCTGATCACTAAGCCACCCTGCTGCTCGCTGAGCCCCCCTGCTGCTCACTAAGCCACCCTCCTGTTCACTAAACTACCCTCCTGCTCGCTGAGCCCCCCTGCTGCTCACTAAGCCACCCTCCTGCTCACTAAGCCACCCTCCTGCTCACTAAGCCACCCTCCTGCTCACTAAGCCACCCTCCTTCTCATTACACAGTGTACACACTTATAAAATTTTATTCCAACATCAAGTTTGGAAAAATTAAAAAAAGCAGGAAAATTATTCCAAGTGCCGTTAATTACTGCCAAGTTGTTTAATTAACGAGCCGGCAACTGTTGGCAACCGTTGGCAACTGTTGGCAACTGCTGGCAAGTCTTGGCTGGGTCACACTCCAAAGGTGTTTCTTTACACCTGTATGACCCCTAAACCCTTAGGGGTCATACAGTTCCTGGGGAATGGGAGGCAACGATGTTTGATCCGAGGAAGCGCAAGATCAGCTCCACTTCCTATGATCAAGAGCACTTCAAGAGCATCAGACTCCCGCCACCCTGGAGACTCATCCTCAAGACTGAACAATGACCATCAAGGTGAACTCCAGGTTGAGGGACTCACCACCTCCAACAATATTTCTCCAGGTTTATGGACTGATTACATCATCTTCATTTCACTACTACTCCTGCTGCCTCTGTATTGGACTGAAGAAGTCTACTGTGTAGGCGAAACGTTTCATCACTAAAGATACCTAACTGTTGCACGTCTTACTCATCAATGACAACAAGTAACGTCAGGACGTTAACAATAACAAATAACGTCATGACATTAACAGTAAGAAAAAAGTTACGTCATGACGGTAACACTAACAACAAATAACGTCATGACGTTAACAGTAGCAACAAATAACGTCATGACGTTAACAGTAACAACAAATAATGTCATGACGTTAACATTAACAACACATAACGTCGTGACGTTAACAATAACACAAACGTCGTGACGATAATAGCACTAAAAGTCGTGACGTTAATAGCACTAAACGTCATGACGTTAACAATAACACAAACGTCGTGACGATAATAGCACTAAAAGTCGTGACGTTAATAGCACTAAACGTCATGACGTTAACAATAACACAAACGTCGTGACGATAATAGCACTAAAAGTCGTGACGTTAATAGCACTAAACGTCATGACGTTAACAATAACAGCAAATAACGTCGTGACGTTAATTAATAATAACAACACCAAATAACGTCATGATAAAATGTTTACCCTGGCCTGACTGACCAATCAACATTGGTGTTAAACGTGAAATTGTTGACGTCACCCAACAAGCAATGTAAACAAGGCTAATAGGACTCACCAATTCATTATTTATTAAAATAAGTCATATATATATATATATATATATATATATATATATATATATATATATATATATATATATATATATATATATATACACACACACACACACACACACACACACACAAACATCCTGGAAGTTTTGAAGTGTAATGAACAATTGTCAATATTTGAGTGCTGTTGTTCAATTAAAAAAAAAGAGATGCCTGGTATTGGTTATACAGCACAGTGAAGGCTTGAATTACAAGGGTGGATGTTAGTGAACAATGTTGGACCCAACTGGGGAGGGGACTTGGGAGGGCTTCAGCCCCCCAAAAATTTCCTCAGCCCTTAAAGCCCCAAAATAAAAATAGAAATAATAACACTGCTTTAAAGCAAGTCTCCTAGGTTCGCTTTTCAAACAAGATAGTCGTCACTTCAAAGCACCCCTCCCCCAAATATAGAAATTCTGGCGCAGCTCCTGTTAGTGAGGGTGGCAAATTAACATCATAATTGGTCTAATAGGTCAATTTCTGATAAATCACCTGGGGTTTGCATCAAAGGTGGGGCGTTTAGCACGGAAGGCGAAGTTATGCAACCGGGTGTTGCAGGTGTCAAACGCAAATTCTGTGGACTCTGAAAGATAAGACAGTATTGCTATATGGTGAAGTGTTGAAGCCACCTGGCACTCCTTGCAGTAAGGTGCTGGCCGTCTTTCCATATATCTGAGTGTAAGTCATGTGTGGGCAATACGCAAACGTACGAGGACACTTTCCAAAATCAAACAGTGATGGAAAGAAGGGAGCCAGGACCCAAATTGTAGTTTGATGGAAAATATTTGTTTTCTAACTCATACTACTGTAGTTACCCATGGGGTTGGCCCAGAGCTCCTGCAACAGCAGTGGGAAATAGAATAAGGGACTTTCCTGTGTGAGGTTGGCAGATGGTGAAGAGTGAATTGAGCCTTGTCTGCGTGTTCATTACTCTGAACGTCATTGTGTCCAGGGACACAGGAAAAAAAAGCCTTCTTTGTTTGCTAAAAATTCTATTTAACCACTATTGCATATGGAACACATTGAGATGTGAGAAACTGTATTTCTTGATAGCTTGTGATGCACTTTGGGAATCTGAAAGGGTAACAAATGAGGAGACGGACATGGCTGTATGAAGGCAGCTTTTATGTAAAAATGTTGGCAGAGTCCAGTAAATGGGCTTAGATTACTTTATTCTAAAATAGCAGCATACCGCATCAGTGTATGCTGCATAGCATGAAAATGTAATTGAAAGTTTGCAAGGAAAAATAAGAGTGAGTTTGCAGTAGATATGATGACCTTCGGGTATGTAAGGAAGGTTGAACAAACGGGGATCGCTAGAACTTCCCAGGGGTTAACGAAAGAATACGATATGGGGCAAGAGTAAAAAGGAAGGTAAATTAAGAAACGTTGTTACAGCTCGTTACGTGGAGATTAAAAAAATCGTAACAAATGGGGTTGGCAATTAAATAAATTTATCATGCCACCATCCGTGATTATTTTGTATATACGAGGATCATGAAGATCGTGGGAACGAACAAAACAAAGATAACTGGAATCGCATCGATCCTGTAGAAAAGGGCTGTTTGCTTATGTATACAAACTTTGACTGGGAAAGAACGAAAGACTCCGAGAGATAAATGTAATTCTTAATGGTGAAAGCCATTGAGTTTCTGAAGAATAGCCGGGGAGGCTGAGGAATAGACTTGATTCTGGTAATCTAGCTTAGAATCAAGACTAGCTATGAGAATATTAGACTGGTTTATGAAATGGAAGTATTGCAATTATAAACCAGAAGGCTAAAATACCTTCTGACCATATCTGATTGAAAAGATTCAAGAGAAAGCCAAGTGTTGTTGAATACAAATGTGCTGTGGAATGTGAACATCAGCTCTGGCTGCCTCAAGTCAACACTTCCATGGATTTGATACAAATCCTAGATTAAAGGTATTGTTATACGGATCATCAGTATGAGATATGAAGTCCAGTGGGATGGACTTCTGTTTAAGTTTGGACTAAATAAAGCGAAGGGAAGGAGGGGAAGTGTAAATAATGATCTTGGGAAACACAAACAAAGTGTGGCTCAATTGCTTTGGCAACTTGGTCAGGATTTGCCAATTCTCTCCCGCAACAGTATGGAGTAGCACTTAAGTTTCCCACAACAATTATTTTCTCAACTAAAAACTCTCTAAACATTCTCTTAACATCTCCCAAAAGCTCTCGCTCTCTCCTTCACACCTTTCTCACCCTGGTGCATAAACACTTGCTGTACGGCACTTCTCAAATCCCACCCTTAGTCTAATTCACACAATTCTTGAATTTATACATCTATACCCCTTCTCCTTCCATACTTGATTATTTAACATAACTGTTTCCCCTTCCCTCCCCACACCGACATTCTCATACCCCATTTTACCTTCGGCTTTGTTTTGTTTAGAGCTACAGGACATCCAGCTTTTTAATAATTATATGTGCATGCAAGACAAGCCACCGGGGATCGAACTCTTCAGCTCAAGATCTTTCACACGCCTCCACGAGTTATGCAATGTCTGCAAGAGTAGCAACAGGTGGAATGAAAGAAATTTTCTCAGAGTATGGTAGCGTAGTGACGACAACCAGTTTCCCTGAGAGGATCCCAGAAGGAAGTGGAAATATACAGCCTCCTGTGTTTCTCTCTCAAGTAAGTTATTATTGAGCACTGACAAGTATATATATATATATATATATATATATATATATATATATATATATATATATATATATATAACACACTAGTGTTTTTGATGGATAGCTTGCGATCTTAGTCTTACAAAGCAACAATAGCTTTTTTCCACACACTATAAATTCTTTGTTACAATACCTGACCTGACCTTTGACTTCACCTGTTCTCTCTATGACAATTTTTATGGTGAGAATGCTGGGCAAGCTTCAAAGGCCATGGAAAAAATATACATAAAATCAATGTTTTGCGGGTCGTCAAGAATACATAAAAATGCGGTCAGGAACCAATAGGTAGATTTTGTTTTTATTCCTCCCTCATAGCCGCCCTTAGCCACCCCTCACACCCGCCCTTAGGTACCTCTCACAGCCGCTCTTAGCCATCCCTCACAGCCGCTCTTAGCCATCCCTCACAGCCGCCCTTAGGTACCCCTCACAGCCGCCCTTAGCCACTCCTCACAACCGCCCTTAGCCATCTCTCACAGTCGTCCTTAGCCACCCCTCACAGCCGTCCTTAGCCACCCCTCACAGCCGTCCTTAGCCACCCCTCACAGCCGCCCTTAGCCACCCCTCACAGCCGCCCTTAGCCACCCCTCACAGCCGCCCTTTTCCACCCCTCACAGTTGCCTCTAGCCACTCAGTAGTATATAATTCAGGCTTTATTTATTATCTATCCTTGACGTCAGTGAGGGACTTCTGATCCAAGGAATTTGGATCTGCCGTCCACTTCCTTGGAGCAAGCCTTATTGTCTGTGATTCTTCCAGACACTATGATCCCAACGACTTTACCGCTCCCATACTACTACTACTATTACTGCTACTACTATTACTACTACTACTACTACTTCTACTACTAGTACTACTACTACTAATAATAAGTCTTGTTTGGAAAAAATATGTATTTGGAAAGAAACATTATGATTACTCGAGTTACAATAATTAAGCAGCTTTTGTCTCTCTTCTTGAACTGGTTCATGCTATGACTGGCTTTGACATGTGCAGCAATAAAGGAATGGAACAGACTGCCTGCACATGTCAAAGCCAGTCATAGCATGAGCCAGTTCAAGAAGAGAGACAAAAGCTGCCTAATGAATGTAGCCACAGAAAGATTTTTTATTTTTTTAGCTAACACAGATGTAAATATAAATAACTCATTTTACCTTATTCCTAGTATATCTCCTTTATAGTATAATAATAATAATAATATATTATCTCCTTTAAAGTATAATAATAGTATTAAAAGGACCTTAATATAAATAAATCACTGACTTTTTTGGGTTATCCTAGGTTCTATGTAACTGTATTTGTGTATACATGAATAAACTTACTAGCATCTGTATTTTATATTTATTCGTTGCAGTTTCGCATGTTGTGTAAAGAGGTGACAATGGTAGTTAAGTGACCAGTGATTGTTAACAGTTGTGAGGTAGAGTGAGAGAGGAACATGGCGGAGGGTGATGGTACACACTCTCCCTCGCACACGTTAAGATTCTTTTTTCCCCGACTTCTGACACCCAGCCAGGTTAACCATGGCTGCTGCTAACCAATGCCGCCACCGGACACAGGAAAATCCTGACGAAGCCTTCACGGAGAGTTGAGAGAGTGATGTTTGAAGGCAGGTGCTAGTAGTGTTGTTGCTGGTACACTACTAGGCTGCTCTCACTCACAAAATCCTTGGCAAACGTGAGTTATAATGTGTTCTCAGGTTTTTCTCGAGGATCTGAATTTTCATTACTTAGTATTGTTAACTCATACCAGTACTAATTATTAATAGCACGAACTGAAACATGTTATGTTTGATAATTGGAGTGGAGGAGAGTTTAATGGGGGTTGTTTATTTAACACAGAAAACAATCATAAACACCTGAATATAAGGATAAGAGATTTTTAGAAAGTTAAGCGAATGGATAGGACATGTTTTAGCCAGTCAACACAAATTTAGTTGAGTCTAATATGTGTAGTTCCAAATATAATGCGCTAATACACTGATATACATTGAGAATTGTACTTCTGTAAAATATTTCAGTGCAGTGCAGTTTTTATATAAAAGTCTTAGGACAAATATTTTCTAGTTCATATTCATGTTAATGTTTGTTAAATTAAGTAATATTAGATTATTACAACTGTGCAAAGATTATGAAGGTTGGCGTCAACAAGCGAGTGGACGAGTGAATAGTTACCCTTGTTTAATGCCTTGTTTTCCTAATAGTATAATGAATGTCAATAATGAATATTTTGACACTTGGTAATATTATACTTTGACTGTTTCTGATTTAGTGAAGGCAGAATGTAAGAAAACTGGAGCAGTGAAGTGAAGGTCATGGTAGGAGAGTATCACTCAAGCTAGGCTCTGCCATGCACATAATTACTCTCAGCAGAGCTGAAAAATGGAGACAACTTAGTAAATTTATTTAGATACAGGTACACGTAAATACAGTTACACAGATTCAGGCAATTATATTTATCAATTTGCCTCCCAGCCCTCGTATGGGACGGACGTGCTAATTCTGCCTCCTGGTGGCAACTTTGTGAATTACCCCATTTCTGCAAAATGGCGACTGGACTGAGGAGGAGAGTAAACACTGTGTGTGTAGAGTTTATACGTGGTGCTATTTACCCCACGAATGCTGCTGTGATACTGCCGGCTATCCTGAGAGACACATATGGCCTGGACAACCAGGAGATTTACGGGATAGCGTTAAATGGCTCTACACATATATTTGTGAAGATGGCAACACCGGAGGCATATGACCGTGTTGTTGAGAAATACCAGGACATCCCAGTACTGGTAAATTCAAGTTTGGAGGTGAAATTAAGAGATGTGTCCAAGTATTACTCTTGGGTTAAAATTCGTAATGTGCCATTTGAAGCAGGAGATTTCGATGTCAGGCATGTTTTCCAAGATTACCGAATTATACACGCAATGTCAGTGGGCAGGTGGACTGAGGGTCCCTATGTGGGACTTTTAGAGGGATCCACCACCTTGAAAATGACAATCTGGAAGCCCATTCCATCATATGTCATCCTGCCTGATTTTAAAACGCAGGTGTATGTGACATATGCTGGACAACAGCAAACCTGCAGGATTTGTGGTTCGTATGAACATATGGCTGCAGCATGTGAGAAACAACGAGTTCAACCATGCAGGAGGGATGTGGTAGGGGTGATGGCGGAGGAGCTAAGTAAGAGGGTGGAGTATGGGGTTGTGGCCCCTACGGGGGCATGCAGTGACATTGTGGATGGCACGGCAGAGGCGTGCCTAACTTTGCCTGCAGAGACGCAGGAGACTGTAGGTGTGGGGTCTCCAGACCAAGGTGTGACATTGGACATAGGAATGGAGTTGTCTATCCTAGATGTGTCAAAGGGACTGATGGACAGTCCCCAGGAAGAGGTGTCTGTGGATGATGGAGTTAATGGCATAGGAGATTTAGCAGGTCTTGTCATTACATTAGGAGATAGTCCTGTGCAGGATGGTTTGGTGGTAGGAGAGGTTCAGGTATCCGTGCACACCGAGGAAAGTGTTGACTGCATGGAAGTGACTGGAGAGACAAGAAAGAGGTCAGTGGGGGCGTCTGACAGTGATGATGTCCTTACGCCGGCCCAAAGACTATGCAAAAAGGCGTCGGTGGATGTGGCACGCAGGGGTGATGGAGGATCGAAGGGATCGGATAGGGCTAGAGGGGTGCAGAGTGATAGTTAAGGAAGGAGGTCAGCAAAAGGGTATTGTATCAAGGCCACAAAGATCCAAAGGTATGCCCCCTCTAATATAATCAGGTGTTTAACCTTTAATGTAAATGGCCTTCGATCCGAGGTGAAGCGTAGGTGGGTGGAGGGGACTCTTGAGACGATATGCTGTAGATGTGTGTTTCTTACAAGAGCACAATTATAGGGTTGGTAGTGACTTGTTGTTGAACGGTTACAGTGTGTATGCTGGGTGTTCTGGCAGATTAAAGGGTGGAGTTGCAATAGTGGTACAAAAGACAAGCCCATTTAGGTTGATGAAATGGGAGGAGGGGGTGGAGGAGGATTGTGAGGGTGCATGGGGTGTGGGGTGAGGTATGGGTGTGTTTCATAGGGGTGTACATGCCTGCCGATAGTACTAGGAGGGTAAAAAGATTTTGTGAGGGATTTTTTGGTTTGTCATATGGGGGGATTACCGGCAGTAACTATCATGGGAGGGGATTGGAATAGTGTCATAAGGAAGAAGGACATTGAACCGAGGGGGGCGGGATGTGTGTTGGGTGTACTAAGAGAAGTTCTGGGTAATGCTGGGATGGTAGATGTGGTGGGGGGGAGGATGGCAGGTGGAACACACCTTTATCAGAAGGGGGTATGCAGCATGGTTAGACAGGGTTTATGTAATGAGGGAAGCGGTGGTGGGGAAGGGTACAAACGCTAGACGTGGGTTTTTCAGATCATATTGGAGTGTTAGTGGATGTGGGATGGGAGGGAATGGTAAGGTGGTATGAGGGTTACTGGAAACTAAATGTGCGATTACTAGATGGGATGGAAGGAACTACAGGTTTTTGTGAGTGGTGGGACCCTGTGTGGGCTAGGGGAAAACTTAGAATATAGTGGAATGGTGGGAAAAGTGTGTGAAACTGGGTATAAGGGAATATTATAAGGTAAGGGGCAGAGAGGAAAGCTGTTGGAGGTTTGGTAAGCAGAAGTATCTTGAGGGGCAGCTGAATAGTCATTACAAAGGGGGAGGGAAATACCCTGTGGCAGAAATAGGGGTTTTGCGAGATCAGCTGCGAGAGATACAGAATGAAAGGTTTGATGCTATAAGGTTGCGGGGGATGGACGAGGTGTTATAGGGTGACAGGCCGTCTGCACATGTCTTGAGGAATTTTAGGAAAAGGCAGAGGGGAATGACTGATGGGGTTGGAGGTGGGTAATGAGGTGAATGGGTATGTGGATGGGCAAAGGTTGGAAACAACAGAGGCGATGAGCATTTATCTAGACAGGTGGTTTGAGTGTATTCTGCAAAAGGTGAAAGTGGGGGAAGGAAGGGGCGGATCTTGGTGGAGAGTATTTCAAGGGGAATGGGGAGAGAAGATAGGGAGGGGATGGAGGGGGAGATTTGTGAGGATGAGGTGTGGATGGCAGTGCAAGGTATGAGTAGAAAGAAAATGCCGGGTATAGATGGTATCCCCAATGATTTCTGTTTGATGAATTGGGGGAGTGTAAAGGAATGTATGGTGAGGGTGTTCAATCTGATGAAAGAGACAGGAAGTATGGGAAGTACGCAGTGCACAGGGGTGGTAGTGTTAGTTAAAAAGGGTGAGGGTGGGGTGACAATTAGGGATTATAGAGCGCTATCGATGATATGTGCAGACTATAATTTTTTGCGAAAGTGTTGGGTAATAGAATGAAAAGAGTGCTACATGGTACCATAGAGCAGGGGCAGTATGGAATCCCAGGTTGCAGCATGAATGGAGGCCATGGGAGGATCAGGGAGTTTATAGAGAGTAGAGAGGGAGGGGGAGTGCTGGGCCTGGACTGGAGAGCGGCGTATGACAGTGTAGAAAGGGATATGTTATGGGAGTTTATGCATAGACAGGGGTATGGGGAGGAAATCATAGGTTGGCCAGAGACTTTGTATAGGGACGAGTGTGTGAGAGTGTCGCAAATCCTGTTTGCATGTCTCCAGAACCCTTTTTGTAGTCTAATTGCAGAAGGGGTATGGGAGGGGCGAGAGGGGAGGGAATGTGACACTGGAATAGTGGGGTATGTAGATGACACAACTGTCTTGGTGGGAGGGGAAGAGGGTCTAAGTAATGTGGGAAGGATTATTAGTATATTTGGGAAAGCGACAGGTATGTCAGTCAATGGGGCAAAGTCTAAGTTGTTGGAGGTAGGCATGGGTGGGAGGGGGTATGGGGACGAGGTATGGGTGGCCAATTGTGGAGCGGTTAAAGATTTGTGGGATTGTTTATATGAATGATACGCAGGAAGCTAGGAGAGTAAATTCGACAGGAGTGACGGGAGGGGCTATGCGTAGGAGGGAGGGATGGAGGCCGGGGGATGTAGCTTTGCAGCAGTGTGTGATTGTGGTGAATACGATTGTGTATGGTAGATTATGGCATACTGCAGTGGTATTCCCGTTGATGACTGAGGATGCGAGGGATTTGGAAAAAAGGGTCTTAAGGTATGTCTGGGGTTATGGTAAACATTGGTTATGTAAGGAAGTGGTGATGCAAAGAGTGAGGTTAAGGGGATTGGGGTTGATACCAATAGCCACACGAGTGAGGTGCATGTATGTGAAGCAATGTTATGTGAGGATAGGAGGGGAGAGGGGGTGCAGGGTGATGAGAGACCTGCAGAGTGGTGGAAGGGGAAGGAATTGAAGCAATGTGAGGACTGGTTGAGATGGTTATTAGTAGTGAGGGAACCTGAGAGGATAAGGGCAAGTGTATTGGGGAAGGTAGGGGAGGCAAGGAACGTAGTAGAGGGGTGTATAACTGGGAGGGGATATGGGGGGGTTGAGTAAGATGAAATTGAGTGCGAAGGTAAGGGAGGTGATCCTTAGGTTCTTGCATGGAGTGGTAGCGTCTAAGGCAATACTGTTTAAGATGGGATTGGTAGGGGCATCAGCGTGTAGCAGGTGTGGAATGGAGGAAACAGCTTAGCATGCCCTTTACTTCTGTGAGAGTTTGAATAACGTAAGGGTGTGGATTGGGAGAGTTATATGTATGTTGGGAGGGGGGTATACAGACCTTAAGGGCATTGAGTTTGGATATTGGGGGTGTGGGTGGGGCCGTACGGCGAGCGTTGTTGTATGTCATGGTGGATTTCCTGTATGTGTCATGGGTGATGAGGGAGGTGACAGGTTACGTACGAATTAAGGCCATAGCATGTACCATGTATAGAACGAGATGTAGGAATAGGGTAATTTATGGGAGGTCGTGGGATGCCCTTTTCTCAGAAAGCTATAGGAATATGACGATCAGGGATTTACTAGGGGTGAGGTGAGGGGATTTTCTTAAATTGGCTTGTCTGCAGGGGAAGTGTGAGTGGTGTATGTATGGGTAGTTAGGGTATGCTCGAGGATGCGGCGGATGTGTAGAAACGTGGGAGGAGGGTGGGGTGGGGTGATGAGGTGACGGGTGACTTAAGGGATGTATGATGTATGACACGGGGGACACACGACGTTAACGTGGAGGGTGTGGTGCATGGTATGTAGAGGCAATGTAGAGGCAATGAAGGAGATACTGTGAAAATAAAAACAATGACTTATATTCAAACGAAAATAAAATAACAATGGAAAATAATGATATACATTGCCTTATGTGTGTGGTGATAAATTGGTGTACTGATGGCCTAAGGAATACTGTACTGTATATAGTAAATGGGTGGTTATTGTACTCCACTGTTCCTTTTTATTTTGCTAATTACATTGTGATTAGGATGTATCATTCAATTTGTCTGTTCATGTAGTCTTTATGCTGTATTTATCCATCAGTGTTATGGGTGTGGTTAGTGTTGGGTAGGGGTGTGGGGGGGTCTTAAAGGAGAATTCTTATGGGGGGGGGGGTGTTTGAGGTGAATACTTAGGGTAGCGGTGTTTTGAGAGATTACATGCTTACTAACTCTGTATTCTTATCATGTGATGTCTGCATGTTCCTGTTGTCAGGGTCACCTGGGGTGGGGTTGGCATTTATGTGATTTCATTTGTTTATATGTGTTTATGGGGTTAGTGCTTTCCTGGGATTGCTTATTTTGAATGTATTCTAGGATGGAGTGGTCAATGTACTTCAGCTGCAATGCTATTGCATCCTGATTAGTGATGGTTAATGCTTCATGAGCATTCATGCATTTATGTTAATAATTGGAGAAAATAAAAACATTCACAGATTGCTACATTAGTCAATAAATATCTTCCTTACATTGAGATGTTAGTGTTATGTTACTTGGGGGACTGGTACGCTCCTGAGTGCATTGGGTTTTAATTTGTTATACATGATCCTTATGTTTTGATTCTTGGGTGGTCGACTTGTAATGCGATGGGTATGTTATATTATAAGTTTGATTGTGTTTTAATTGGGTTTATTTAGAGAATTTCAATCTTTGTTGAGTATTTAGTAAGTGTTAGGATACCCGATGTGTCATTTGGTCATCGGGATATGTATCCAGTTATAATTTTGTTCTTTTATGATGGTTGATTTTGTAATATTTATGTTTTCCTGAAGTTTATGATGTGTTTTGATTTGTGTTTTTGTACTTTTTAAGTTTTTTTAAATAAAAAAAAATTACTCTCAGAGCCCGAGCTGAGGTGATGGAGGCCGTTGATGTGGCTGAGAGCTGGCTAGCTATTGCACTGTGTGAGGCTGAGACCAGGCAGCGTATATTTTGAGGATGATAATTGGCCATTCATGTGATCCCATGGGCTGAGACGTGTCAGCCACGTCTCCCAGGCTTGATCCCATGGTTAGCGAATGTGCCACGTCTCCAGGCCTGCTGATCCCATGGTTAGCTGGAGACCGTGTCAGCCACGTCCTTCCCAGGCCTGCTGATCCCATGGTTAGCTGGAGACCGTGTCAGCCACGTCCTTCCCAGATATCACCAGGATTAAGAGATTCACCTGGTAATCTCTCCCTCTTCATTTTCTCTGAGAAATGCTAGTGTTACACATATTTAAGAACCGGTATCTACAAGACGTTACATGTGTGCTTCCTATCCTCTATGTTCACTGTGTATCTGGCTATGGACGAGGTGTTCACTGTGTACCTGGCTATGGACGAGGTGTTCACTGTGTACCTGGCTATGGACGAGGTGTTCACTGTGTACTTGGCTATGGACGAGGTGTTCACTGTGTACCTGGCTATGGACGAGGTGTTCACTGTACCTGGCTATGGACGAGGTGTTCACTGTGTACCTGGCTATGGACGAGGTGTTCACTGTGTACCTGGCTATGGACGAGGTGTTCACTGTGTACCTGGCTATGGACGAGGTGTTCACTGTGTACCTGGCTATGGACGAGGTGTTCACTGTGTACCTGGCTATGGACGAGGTGTTCACTGTGTACCTGGCTATGGACGAGGTGTTCACTGTTTACCTGGCTATGGACGAGGTGTTCACTGTGTACCTGGCTATGGACGAGGTGTTCACTGTGTACCTGGCTATGGACGAGGTGTTCACTGTGTACCTGGCTATGGACGAGGTGTTCACTGTGTACCTGGCTATGGACGAGGTGTTCACTGTGTACCTGGCTATGGACGAGGTGTTCACTGTGTACCTGGCTATGGACGAGGTGTTCACTGTGTACCTGGCTATGGACGAGGTGTTCACTGTGTACCTGGCTATGGACGAGGTGTTCACTATGTACCTGGCTATGGACCTGACTATGGACGAGGTGTTAGCGCTTTCCACCTGCGTGAAACTCCCATCTTTTAGCTCAGTCTTTACTTTTCTTCTGTCTTTCTCTGCTGCATATGTATGTGTTCTCATGTCCATTACCACCCTGTCTCCTGCACCTGCCTCCCTGTCTCTTGTAATGGGGTGGGGGATGCTGTAATGGGGGGGGGGTCGGCTGTGATGGGTGGGGGCTGAGAGAGGGAATGATTGCAGGATATCTACCTATTCTTTCATGTCTGTATTTTTAGGTATTTCTTAACGCCCGCGAAAAACTGATTTTATTCGTGTTTTTTCAATGTTTTAAAGCTTGGCAACGTTCTCGCCGAAAAAAAATTATAGTAGATATACAGGGCGCAGGTAAGGTCAAAGGTCAGGTCAGGTCAGGTTAGTAACACAGTGTTTGTAAGAACAGGGTTTTTAAAGTTAATACCCACCTTGAAAGAAACACTCAGTTTTTTAGTAATATACTGGGAGGAGTAAGTGTAGGGAATAGACCCCCAGACTTCACCCAGAGCACCCACCTGAAAGCCACAGAGCACCCACCTGAAAGCCACAGAGCACCCACCTGAAAGCCACAGAGCCACCCACCTGAAAGCCACAGAGCACCCACCTGAAAGCCACAGAGCACCCACCTGAAAGCCACAGAGCACCCACCTGAAAGCCACAGAGCACCCACCTGAAAGCCACAGAGCACCCACCTGAAAGCCACTGAACCCAACTGAGTGGTCAGAATATACACCTGATAGTTGCTGAACTGAATATAACACGAACTTTTAACATGGGTCTATGCCTTCAAGGGAGGTGAATTTATGTTACTTTCCTCTTGCTGTTAAGCCTGACTGCCTCACATTCCCCAGGCGCTGTATGATCCCTATGGGTTTAGCGCTTCTTTATGAACATAATAAAATGGGCGCATCAGTATTGTGGATGAATCAGCAACATTCGATGTCATCTCTCCCGACACCATTCCCGTCTCGGGCCGGTGGAGGTGGGGGGGGGGGTACCATGATCCAAGGGAATGAACTTTCTTTCCATTTTGATTAAACTAGATTACCCCTTATTTTCCCGGCGCTGTTTGACCCCTAATGGTTTAGCGCCTCTCAATGACTATAATAGGTTATTTCACCACTGAAGACATTTGCTGTCAATGACTGATGTTTGTGTTGTTTATACATAGTGTCTAGGGTTCAGGGATGCTTCTTAACATTGATGAGTTACACCCAGACCAGTGACGTGTCTAGGTTCAGGGACGCTTCTTAACATTGATGAGTTACACCCTGACCAGTGACGTGTCTAGGTTCAGGGACGCTTCATAACATTGATGAGTTACACCCAGACCAGTGACGTGTCTAGGTTCAGGGACGCTTCTTAACATTGATGAGTTACACCCAGACCAGTGACCTGTCTAGGGTTCAGGAATGCTTCTTAACATTGATGAGTTACACCCTGACCAGTGACGTGTCTAGGTTCAGGGATGCTTCTTAATATTGATGAGTTACACCCAGACCAGTGACGTGTCTAGGTTCAGGGATGCTTCTTAACATTGGTGAGTTACACCCAGACCAGTGACGTGTCTAGGTTCAGGGATGCTTCTTAACATTGATGAGTTACACCCAGACCTGTGACGTGTCTAGGTTCAGGGATGCTTCTTAACATTGATGAGTTACACCCAGACCAGTGACGTGTCTAGGTTCAGGGATGCTTCTTAACATTGATGAGTTACACCCAGACCTGTGACGTGTCTAGGTTCAGGGATGCTTCTTAACATTGATGAGTTACACCCAGACCAGTGACGTGTCTAGGTTCAAACATGCCTCTTACAGTGGTACAGTGGTGTCTCAGTGTTCCGGGACAAGTGTTGACGATCTCTATATGATATATTCCACCCAAGCATCAAGGATTTATGGATACTCTCAGAATGGTCGCGAAAAGTGCTTACGTTGTAGGTGTGTGGGGGGGGGAAAGGGTAGACACCATGTTTGAAGTAAGAGTTTTCTCTCTGGAGAAGCAATCTGGAGAGTGATGTAGTGGAGGAAGGATCTATACATAGTTTAAGAAAAGATACGACAGAGCTCATGGAGTAGGGAGACAGTGGACCTAGTAGCGACCAGCGAAGAGGCGGGGCCAAGAGCTGTAAATCGACCCCTGCAACTACAATTAGGCGAGTACACACACATACACGCATACACATACACACACATACACAAACACACACACAGCAGCGAGTCATGTTATGTGGCGAGGTGTCAGAGTGGGCGCCGATGACGAGTGGGGTTCCATAGGGGTCAGTCCTAGGACCTGTGCTGTTTCTGGTATTTGTGAACGATATGACGGAAGGAATAGACTCCGAAGTGTCCCTGTTTGCAGATGATGTGAAGTTGATGAGAAGAATTCAGTCGGACGAGGACCAGGCAGAACTACAAAGGGATCTGGACAGGCTGCAAGCCTGGTCCAGCAATTGGCTCCTGGAGTTGAACCCTACCAAGTGCAAAGTCATGAAGATTGGGGAAGGGCAAAGAAGACCGCAGACGGAGTACAGTCTAGGGGCCAGAAACTACAAACCTCAATCAAGGAAAAAGATCTTGGGATGAGTATAATACCAGGCACATCTGAGGCGCACATCAACCAAATAACTGCTGCAGCATACGGGCGCCTAGCAAACCTAAGAACAGCATTCCGATATCTTAATAAAGAATCGTTCAGGACCCTGTACACTGTGTACGTTAGGCCCATACTGGAGTATGCAGCACCAGTTTGGAACCCACACCTAGCCAAGCACGTAAAGAAGCTAGAGAAAGTGCAAAGGTTTGCAACAAGACTAGTCCCGGAGCTAAGGGGTATGTCCTACGAGGAGAGGTTAAGGGAAATCGACCTGACGACACTAGAGGACAGGAGATGACATGATAAACTAAGATATGAGAGGAATTGACAAGGTGGACAAAGACAGAATGTTCCAGAGATGGGACACAGCAACAAGGGGACACAGTTGGAAGTTGAAGACTCAGATGAATCACAGAGATGTTAGGAAGTATTTCTTCAGTCACAGAGTGGTCGGGAAGTGGAATAGTTTGGGAAGCGATGTAGTGGAGGCAGGATCCATACATAGCTTTAAGCAGAGGTATGATAAAGCTCATGGCGCAGGGAGAGTGACCCAGTAGCGGCCAGTGAAGAGGCGGGGCCAGGATCTATGACTCGACCCTTGCAATCACAACTAGGTGAGTATACACACACACACACACACACACACACACACACACACACACACACACACACACACACACACACACACACACACACACACACACACACACACACACACACACACACACACACACACACACACACCAGAATAAGAACAAACAGATGCTGCGGGCAAATGGCACACGGCGTCATTTTTATTGGTGCGTAAATTTGGTGAAGGAGACTGAGCCCGTTAACTGGAGTTTGGCGAACGTCCTCGTTGGTGGCGTCTCCCCCACACTTCCCCAACACCTGGTGTGTTGGTGGCATCTTCCTCACTCTCTCCAACACCTGGTGTGTTTGTGGCATCTTCCTCACTCTTCTCCAACACCTGGTGTGTTTGTGGCATCTTCCTCACTCTTCTCCAACACCTGGTGTGTTGGTGGCATCTCCTCACTCTTCTCCAACACCTGGCTAAAGTGTTGGTGGCATCTTCCTCACTCTTCTCCAACACCTGGTGTGTTGGTGGCATCTTCCTCACTCTTCTCCAACACCTGGTGTGTTGGTGGCATCTTCCTCACTCTTCCCCAACACCTGGTGTGTTGGTGGCATCTTCCTCACTCTTCACCAACACCTGGTGTGTTGGTGGCATCTTCCTCACTCTTCTCCAACACCTGGTATGTTGGTGGCATCTTACTGACTCTTCACCAACACCTGGTGTGTTGGTGGCATCTTCCTGACTCTTCACCAACACCTGGTGTGTTGGTGGCATCTTCCTGACTCTTCACCAACACCTGGTGTGTTGGTGGCATCTTCCTGACTCTTCACCAACACCTGGTGTGTTGGTGGCATCTTCCTCACTCTTCACCAACACCTGGTGTGTTGGTGGCATCTTCCTCACTCTTCACCAACACCTGGTGACAGCCAATAAACTTACACTCAACACTGACAAAACCTTCTATATCATGTTTGGTAACAGACAAGTGTTGCACAACTGAACATTAAGATTGACAACACTCTTATTGCTAAACATAATGAGGGCAAATTCCTGGGCCTACACCTTGACAGCGACCTGAAATTCAGCACCCATATCCAACACATAACAAAAAAAGTATCCAAAACTGTTGGGATCCTCTCCAAGGTACGCTACTACGTGCCACAGTCAGCCCTTCTCACACTATACTATTCACTCGTCTATCCCTACCTCACATATGCTATTTGTGCTTGGGGATCAACACCAGCAACACACCTTAAGCCAATAATAACCCAACAAAAAGCCGCAGTAAGAATTATCACGCAATCCAATACTAGGCAGCACCCCCCCCCCCCGACTCTTCAAAGACCTAAACTTACTCACTGTACAGAACATCCACACTTACTACTGTGCAACCTACATTTACAAAACCATAAATTTAAAATATTAACCCTGAACTAAAACACTTTCTTGATAGTTGTGACAGGACCCACAGGCACAACACCAGGCACAACACCAGGCACAAAAATCTCTGACATTCCCCGTGTCCGGCTAAACCTGTACAAAAATTCAATGTACATTAAAGGGCCTAAAATTTGGAACTCCCTATATGTCCCACATTTCTCTAACACCTAGTATCCAGAAGGTTTTCTAGGCTGCCACGAGGATGATTCACTGTTCTAAGAAAGGGTTCAAGGAGGTAAAAGGTTCTAGTGAACCGCTCTGGAGTTTTTCTCGATTCAGGTGACAGCTTCTTGGGAGTATCATGGTTTTAAGGAACATTAGATTTTTGGGAGTATGTGGGTTTTGGAGATCATCTGGGTGTTTGGGAGCATCTGGGTGTTTGGGAGCATCTGGGTGTTTGGGAGCATCTGGGTGTTTGGGAGCATCTGGGTGTTTGGGAGCATCTGGGTGTTTGGGAGCATCTTGGGTTTTTGGGAGCATCTTGGGTTTTTGGGAGCATCTTGGGTTTTTGGGAGCATCTTGGGTTTTTGGGAGCATCTTGGGTTTTTGGGAGCATCTTGGGTTTTTGGGAGCATCTTGGGTTTTTGGGAGCATCTTGGGTTTTTGGGAGCATCTTGGGTTTTTGGGAGCATCTTGGGTTTGTGGGAGCATCTTGGGTTTTGGGAGTATCTTGGTTTTTGGGAGTATCTTGGTTTTTGGGAGCATCTTGGTTTTTGGGAGCATCTTGGTTTTTGGGAGCATCTGGGTTTTTTGGGAGCATCTGGTTTTTTGGGAGCATCTGGGTTTTTGGGAGCTATTCTGGAAAATGGTGGGGTAAGCCAGGCTTCTGTACGTACTTTTATATTCCTTGTAGAGCTAAACCAGTGTGGATTATTCAGGTCAAGGGCCGATGAAGGCTCAATTCTCTATCCTCTAATCGATGCCTAGTCTGTGATCAAACTGTTAGTGACTGGAGGTATTAAGCGCAGTGATTTCACCTCTTGATGGTTTCCCAAGGTTTTGTGAGATGGCAAAATATCTGCCAGGAGTAACTTAGGAATTCCGAGAGATTGATGTATGAGGGATTCCACCGTGAACTTTCTTGATACTTCAGTACCGAGGCCGCTCAGCCAAAGTAAGAGAAGGTCAAGGGAGGAGTGTGATCAGTGGCAGAGATCAAGAAGCAGCAAAGCTAAACTCCTGGTGCTAGCTGGTTTTTAACCATAAGGAGACCGACTGGGAGACCTGGGACCCCCAGGTCTTATGGAAGCACTAGTAAAGAATTTTCTTATCCAAAACATAAACAACAAGAGTGAGAAGGGAAGATGAACCACCAAGACTGTCAAGTTCTCACACAAAATATGATAGTTTAAATCAACTGAGGAACTACTAGGTGCCAGCAATCATGTGGTACTAAGTTTTTAGGATCTGCTGGAAATAACAATGAAGAAAGAAATGGAGGAATTGACTACCATGAAATGATATTACAGAATGAGAGTATGAAAACATGATGACATTTGTAAGAGGTGCAGTAGGAAAGGTAACGGGATGGTAAATATGTAGAAGACGACCTTAACCAAAGTTTCTTACAAGTCTTCCCATTCAGAGCAGCTGCCACAAATCTAGATAAGGCTAATGTGAGCCACATATATAAAAAAGGGAAAGATAAGAGGAGCCGAATTACAGGCCAGTATCTCTAACATGCATTTTGTCAAAAGTTATGAAGAATATTTTAAGGAAAATAGTACTGGACCATTTCGAGATTCTGTCTGCTCCCCACCGCAATACGATACAACAGATGAAACCTGAGAATTAAAGTCCCAGATGCATGGTGCAAAGTCGAGCAAGACAATAGAGAAGCTACCACCCACCACAAGCACACATAAGTGCACACTAGCTAGCATGTGTACACGGATACACCCTTATGTCTCTCCTCCCCACACACACATATCCACCTTCTACATCAGAGTCTACATATGTCTGCTATACCTGGGCCTCCTGAATAGCTTGTACGTCGTGACCATATCTACTCTTCAGTAAATTTAATTACTACACCTACTAATCTCACTTTATTCCTGTTAATTCCATAACACTCATATTTTCGCTAATTGGGATCAGTGTGTTAAATGTTAATTGACGTTAACCTGACTTTACCTCTAATAAGTATAGATAGAATAGTTTAATATTGTACAAAAGTAACTTTGAAGTTATGAGAACTATGTACTACTGAGTCCGCCGTCTCTCACCTCCAAACTACCCAGACCACTCCACACCATCCCAGACCACTCCACACCATCCCAGACCACTCCACACCATCCCAGACCACTCCACACCATCCCAGACCACTCCACACCATCCCAAACCTCTCGAGACCATTCCACTCCACCCCAGACTTCTCCACACCACCCCAATCCATTCTAGATCTCCTCATAGACTACGCCAGACCACTTCAGATCATCCTAGATCACTTCAGATCAATTTAGAACAGTCCAGACTAGAAAACGCCATTCCAAATTGTCATATATAACTCCAAATCATCCCAAACCACTCCAGATCACCCCAGATCACACTGAATGGGTGGTGGTGGTGACTGGTGGTGGTGGTGACTGGTGGTGACTGGTGGTGACTGGTGGTGGTGGTGACTGGTAGGGAATATGGTACAGGAACTAATATAAATATACCTTTTTACAACAAACATTCACACATAACATAACTTAATCTATGGCCCAATAAAACACACAGCGCAAACAAATTGGTGTATAGGATTACCAGTGGGAGTGGTGCTGAGAGTGATGGTAGTAGTTGTGATGGTGGTTGTAGCACTGGTGAGGGTCGTAGTAGAGGTAGTGATAGTAGCACTGGTGGTGATCTTGGTAGTAGTAGTGGTGGTAGGACTGTTGGTGGTATTGGTAGTAGTTGTAGTATTAGTGGTGGTGGTTAGTAGTAGTGATGGTAGGGATTGGGACTGTTTGGTATTTAGAGTTGTATTAGTGGTGGTGGTTTAGTGTGATGGTAGGGATGTTGTATTTTTAGTACATTGTGA